>QGOA01004551.1:0-16375 GCA_003313075.1 Termitomyces sp. MG16
GGGCGGACAGGCGTGGGAACGACTGTACAGTATCCAACGGCTAGCTCCGGGAGGCCGGGAGAACTCCGGGGCGCGGGAAATGCACCGGAGTTCTCCGGAAACTCCGGAAAAGGAAAGACAAGAGCGAGGAGTCCCCTGACAGACAGGGTGTTGGTAACCGTAGTAGGAGGTGGGTGCAAAGGGGCCCTTGCTGGGGGGAATTGGACAAGGTCTACTGAGGATGGGCGGGGTCTCTGGTAGACCCCTGGGGATGCTCCGGTATGAGGGGGCTTCCACGGGTCATGCCATGGCTAGGTTGGGCGGAGGGGCCCAGCTGGCTGAGGGCCCCAAGTCGTAGAGAAATGGGTCAGAGGCCCAGTGGTGGTGGAGACGTTGGGGTTTGTATGGCAGAGGTGGGTAAATGGGGCAGGGGGTCTGTGCAGAGTAGTGGTCGGGGACCGGATATCCATAAGGGTTGGTCTGGTAGCCCATGAAGTAATAGGTGTGAGTATACATAGCCATCAAGAACAGTGTAAGGAGAGAGTCTTGATATTATGTCAGGTTCTGCTGAGTCAGGGGCTTTCTGGGAAAGCAACACCCTTATGAGGCAGACTTGATCTACGGATACTCAGGTGTCTGGAACTCCAGGGCTAAGACTCCGGGGTTCAAGACGTGGACAAGGGGTGGTCCCAGAGAAGGGAACTTGGTCTGGAGGTTTTGGGTTTTAGAGGCTGAGGGTTGGGAGGTGGTCGAGTTGGGAACTGGGGGTTCTAAGACGAGACCGGGTTAACAAATTGCAAGTTGCAAAGTGTGTACCAAACTTAGAGCACACAGTTGTTCAAGCATGCCAGTCAGCACATACCAATCAAGCAGAGGGCACACAACAATTCAAGTTAATATTAAGACTAGCGAATACAATGGGGAACTATGCTATAAGTACTACGGGGCCAGGTCTTGGAGTTCTGAGGTGTCTGGGAAAAGTTCTGGGAGGCATTGAGTAGTGGACAGGGACTGTATACCTAAATCGTGCATGTGGGGCGCACAATCAATTGGTGTGAAGGGAGCTATGATGCGTGATGCGTGATGGCCAGAAGCAAGCAGCATGATCTGATTGTTCAAGCAGTGTGATCTGATCATTGATGGCAGTTGATCCCAGGGTCTGTGATGCGGGGTTGCTGGGGGTGCTGGTTGATGGTGGTCTTTGATGCATGTAATGGCGGCGTTGGCAGCCATGGAGGCAGGGCACGTTGTGGGGTTGACAAGAGTGGCTCCCAGATGGGGCTCCAGGGATGTGCCGGGGAAGTTCCAGAGGGGAGGGGTCGTGACAGGTGGTAGGTGATAGAGAGGTTAGTTTTTACTTCAAGGGCCTTACACAGGGAGGTCCAGAACTTGGACACAAAGAGCGGGCCATAGTTGGAGACGATGTTGTCCAGGAGTCCATGCTTGGTGAAGATGTGCTCAAGGAATAGCCGGGTGAAGTCTAGGGCAGTGTCCATAGTGTGTCAGGGTAGGAAGATGCCCTGTTTGGTCAGCCTACACACAACAATGAGAATGGCATTGAACCCTTCAGATTCCAGGAGTTTGATGATGTGATCCAAGAATATGGAGGACCAGGAGTGTTGTCCAACCAGCAGAGGTTTCAGGAGTCCATAGGGTTGGTGTCGGGAGACCTTGGCCTGGAGGCAGGATTTGCATGATCGAATGTAGCAAATCACATCCCTCTTCAACCCTGGCCAAAAGTAAGTCCAGAAGACAAGCTGGAGGGTCTTACATATTCCAGGGTGTTTCCGGAGCTTGTGGTCGTGGTGTTGGCAAAGGACGTCATATTGAAGTTGGATGTGATCTGGGATGTAGATGCAACCATCCCGGAGGAGCAGTTTTTTGTCAGGAGACAAGGAGAAGGTAGGGTCCAGGTCAGTTCTGTCGGGAGGGTTGCGGGGATTATGATCAGTGAAGTACTTGTCTCATGGGGCACAGCAGATCTGGCTTAGGGTTCCTTCATTGTTTAGAATTAGGATGGCATTCAGATGTTCAGGAGGGATCAACATGTGATGATTGAATGCATTGCGCTCTACCTTGAACGACTTCTTGGGGTAGATGTCCGGTTGTCAGGTGAGGGCATTGGGTTTAGCTCCAAGTCATCTCAGGTGATACTGGATTGTGAAGTTGTACTCCGAGAGGATCTTGGACCATTGGGCCTGTCGTTGACTAAGTTGCTTGGTCGTGGTGAAGTACTGCAGGTTATTGTGATCTGAGTAGACCTGGATCCAGTGCTGGGCTCCTTTGAGGTAGGCTCGCCACTGTTTAAAGGCTTTGACAATGGTGAGGAGCTCCTTATTGTAGATGTTGTAGTTGAGCTTGGCATCGATCATAGACTGGGTATAGAAGGTGACTGGCTGGAGTTCCCCGCCATTGAGTCCCATCTGCAAAAGAATCCTGGTGATGGTATAGTCAGAGGCATTGCATTCCAGTATGATCAGGAGGGCGGGATCATAATGCCAGAGTATGGGGGCAGCTGTGAAAGCCTCCTTGAGCAAGTTAAAGATGCTCTGGCACTTACTGTCCCAGTTCCATGCAATGTCCTTGCACATGAGCCGGTTGAGGGGTTTTGTGATACCGGAGTAGTTGTCTATAAACCTCTGGTAGAAGTTAGCAAAACCCAAGAAGGATTGTACTTCCTTGACATTCCAGGGTTGCAGCCAGTTGATGATGGCCTTGACCTTGTGGGGGTCCATGCAAATGCCATTCAGGGATACTATGACGCCGAGATACTCAACTTCTTCCATGTGGAATGAACACTTCTCAGGTTTGGCATGGAGGTTGTGTTCCCAGAGACATTCAAGGACTTGCCAGACATGCTCCCAGTGATTCTCTCTCGAGTCAGAGTAGATGAGGATGTTGTCTAGGTAGACAATCATGAAGACATTGCACATGTTGTAGAAGATGTCATTCATGAAGTATTGGAATGTGGCAGAGGAGTCAGTCATTCTGAAAGGCATTACAAGGTACTCAAACAGACCATACCGCGTGCAGAACACGGTTTTCCACTTGTGTCCCAGGACAATGCAGATGTTGTTGTAACCAGAGCGGAAGTCAATTTTTGTGTAAACCTTGGTGCTGCAGAGTCAATTGACCAGATTGCCGATGAGCAGAAGCAGGTAGCAGTTCTTCTTGGTGATCTTATTGAGTCCCTGGTAGTTGACACAAAGTTGGAGCAAGCCATCCTTTTTCTTGGCGAATAGAACTGGAGCTCCAGCAGCGGAGGCTGAGAGGCAGATGAATCCCTTTCCGAGCATTTCATTGAGGTAGTCCTTGAGGGCCCAGAGTTCAACTTCCAACATGTTGTATACCTTGCCAAAGGGGGGGGGGCAGTTCCTTCCTTGAGATCAATTGTATAGTCATAGGGGCGGTGAGGGGGAATCTCCTTAGTGTCTCCTTTGGAGAATACATCAGCAAACTCGTGGTACTCCGGGGGAACTACTTCTCAGAGGATCTGCTCCTTGGTTTTCCTTTCTGAGGGAATAGCGTTTGCTCATAGGTGTTCTTCCGGGAGATGGTGAGGTATGCAGCTGAAACATGGGAGTTCCATCCTGCATGAGGCAGGCAAAGGGGGCAGCTCCAATGATTCTAATGTCAAGTGCTTTCAGGTTGATCAGAGTCATGGATTCACAGGTCAGAGCGGGTTTGACATGTGTCTGAGACCAGTCTGGGTAGTTCAGCCCTTTGTACTTGTTCCGAGGAATGTTTGAGGGTTGATTGGAGGCCTTGCAGGTTTGGACAGGCATTGAGGGCATAGCCCAGGGCATCTGGGTGGAGGGTAAGGCTGCAGCCCCGGAGGTGTTGGGCATCAGGTTGCTCCCTAGGGCCTGGAGGTGCATGGCGGTCGTAGGGTGGTCCTTGGGCTCTGAGAACATCATGGTGAGCGTTCTCCAGTCAATGTCAGGATTTGTGTTACGTAGCCAGGGTAGTCTCAGCACCATCAGGGTTGATCCATGAAGTCGCATGACCAGGAAGTCAGAGGTGAACTTGAAGCCATTGTCCAGGGTCACACATCCTGAGTGAGACCTCTGGATGAGGCTGGAGGAGGAGGGGGTGCCATCGAGCCATTGCAGACAGAGGGGTGGTTGAGGGGGTTGTGGGGAAGGTCAAGGGCATCGCTGATGAAAACTCTGGTAGCTCTGCTGTCGATGAGAGTAGATAGTGGTTCCAGGATACCATCCAACCTGGCATTGATGATAAAGGATTGGGACGAGCAGGACTAGAGTCTGGAGGGTGGCAGGAGTCCATCCAGAAGGTTCTTCAGAGTTAGGTCAGGGCTTGGGGAGTAGGGGATGTTGAAGGGGAGTTGCTGTTTGTTGGGTGTCAGCTCCTGAGTCAGGCAAAGAGTGAGATGTTGCCAGTCGATGCGGGGGTTGGTGTCTTGGAGCCATGGAAGCCCTAAGACCAAGGGTGTGGAGGGGTGGAGTTTGGTTATCAGCATCCAGAGGGTGTGAGTTTGTTCATTGGCGAAGACAATGGGCATACATATGAAATGGGTGATATCCCCCACTGCAGAGGCAGAGTCATACTGGGACTGGGAGTTGTTGAGCAGGTTCTGGGGTGAACAAAAACCATGCTTCATTGATGAAGTTGTCTATGGTGCCATTGTTGATGAGGGTGTTGAGGGGGACTCTGGAGGGGGCAAGGCGGGTTTTGAGGAGAAGGGAGTGCAAAGAGTGGGAGGGTAGATAAGCTGTGAGGATGTCCTGTGCGAGTGTCATGGAGCAAAGGTGGGAGACTGGGGCAAAGAAGATGTCAGGGTCGATTTCACAGTTTAATGCATCTTCCAGGTCTAAATTGCCAGGTCATTTTCTGAATATTTGTAGGTAGCGTCTTCCCCTTCGAAGGTCCAAGTGGCACGTCCCATAGCCTGTTGTTGGGGACACTCAGAGATGAAATGGTCTTTTTCACCACAGAGTATGCAAACACCTTCTCTTCTCCATCATTCCTGCACATCTTTTGGAACCTCGATCCAGGATTGTTCCTTCTTCTGAAGCTGGTTAGCCCAGAAGGCCTCCTCATCCTGTTTATTGGCAAAATCAGGGTCTTCAGGGTCCTCTGGGGATTCCTTGAGGTTCGGCACGTTGTCTGGGTTGTTGGCAGCCATGGCAGCATTGAGTTGGGCCTGGAGGCAAGCACTGCTGCTGGAGTTAGCATTGAGTAGGCTGCGACTTATCGGAGGTCAGCCACCACAAAACGTGAGGGGACCAGAGTTTTGGTTTGAGGGGTTGGGGGGTTTGCTGGAGGGCCAAGATGGTCCTCCTCTAGGGTTCTAGGAGGTCTGGGAGTTCAAGTATTTGCTGCAGTCCTCCCAGTAGTGCTGGTCAATCTGCATGATGAGGGCCTTGTACCTGTTGTAGAAGGGTTGTTTTGGAACGAGTCAGAGGATGTCCTTGATGCGTTGTGGCAGGGCATGGCAGAGGGCGTACCGGAGGGCACTGTAGTTCCAACCTGTTTTGTAAGCTTCCTTCTCAAAACGTACAATAAAGGTGGTGAAGCGTTCTTTGGGATGCATCTAGAGGTTGAAGAGATTGTCCTCAGCCTCGGCCATGGTGTTGTAGATTCTGAACTTACTTGAGAACTCGTCAATGAAGGTCTGCTAGTGGAAAAGGGCCAAATTGTTCAGGTCAAACTGGATCAGGGCCATATAGTGGTCAAAGACAATCTTCTGGAGGTAGGAGGTGGCAAAGGCCACCACCTGAAATGTGAGCGGCTTTGCCTGGAATGTGTTAAGACATTGGATGAGGAAGGTATGCCATTTGCGGGGGTCCTGGCCCATGAATGCATTGGGTTTTTGAATGTCCAGATGCCCTTCATGGGCGAGGGCATCGTGAGCGTCATCTGGTCTGGTAACGTTGCAGAGAGGGGAGCCAGTGTTATAATAGTAGTAATAGTGGTTACCCCCCCCCTCCTTGAGAAGGAAAGGCACCAAGAGCAGGACCCCACCTGCCTGAAGGGCCTCCTTTGGGTGGCTCACCTGGAGGTCTGCAGCCTGGGGGCCCATTGTCCCAAGAGGGTTTGTTTCTGTCAGAAGAAGGTCTGGGTCTCCATGCAGGAGGTGGCAGAGGTGGAAGGCCAGGGGGTCATCCTCAAAGGTCAATTGGGGGTGGCAGAGGTGGTTGGGGAGGGTTCGGTGGTGCTAGGTTGATCTGGGGGGGGCTGGGTGCTGGGTCAGGTGCTAGGTTGTGCAGGGGACATTCAACTTGGGAGGGTCGGGCTTGCATTGGGGGCCATGGGGGGTTCCACAGATCAAAGTGGGGCAGGAGGTCATGACAGAAGTTGGGCTCCAGAGGGGCTGGAGTAGACGTGGATAGTGGTGCCAGAGTTGTTGCAGGTGCAGGGCGTTGTTTGTTGTTGCTTTGAGTGAGCTCATCGATGTAGCACAGTGTGTCATCCATACTAGAGGTGTCCGCCTGGGGTCTCCTGAGGGTCACCAGGGGTGGAGGTCAGGTGTTGTCTGTTTGCAGGAGCAGTTCCAGAGGTCTCTAGGGCTGTCCCCAGGTCTCAAAGATGCTAGGAACAGAGTTAGCCCTATAGCAAGTTGACAAGCCTACCATGCAGGCAGCAGGCTGATCAAATAGCCCTCCCATCAGGTTGAGGGACCACAGTATGGCTGAGACATTTTGTCACTCTTCCCGCTGTTGTTGCTCTGGAGTCAGGATCACGGAGGCAGCCGGGGCTGGTTCTGGGGACTCCTGTCAGATGTGAATCGAGCAACCTGAGTCCACAGAGTCATTGAGGGGTCAGAAGTCGGGAGATGCGTGGACTTCATCAAGCAGTTGCTGCAGCTCTTTGTGGAGGACCATGTTGTGTCGGTATTTTACTATAGCCTGCTCTGGGAGTTCTCCCCATGTGAGGTGATCTCCAAATTTGACCAAGCAATAGGCCCAGTCCTCTAGAGTGCCTTCAAAGTTGTCATGTCCGAATTCTGTGAGTAGCACCCTTGTCTGCTGCGCAAAGTCCTCTGGCAAGATTCTGAGTGAGCGGAGCACCTCGTCTTGTTGTTGTTCATACTCCTCAAGGTGTCATTGTCCCATTGGCAAGGAAGGGGTCTGTGCGGGTGGGGCAGTGGCCAGGTAGTGTCGAAAGGGGTAGTCATAGTTGGGGGGTCTGCAGGGTTGGGGGGCAGGGCATTGGTAACCGTAATAGAGGGTGGGTGCAAAGGGACCCTTACTGGGGGGAATTGGGCAAGGTTCACTAAGGATGGGTGGGGTCTCCGGTAGTCTCCTGAGGATGCTCCAGTATGAGAGGGCCTCCACAGGTCAGGCCATGGCTAGGTTGGGCAGAGGGGCCCAGCTGGCTGAGGGCTCCAGGTTGTAGAGGGATGGATCAGGGGCCCAGTGGCGGTGGAGGCATTGGGGTTCATACAAGAGAGGTGGGTAGGTGGGGCAGGGGGTTTGTATGGAGTAGTGGTTGGGGACTGGACATCCATAAGGGTCAGTCTGGTTGCTTGTGAGATAGTAGGTGTGAGTATACATAGCCATCAAGAACAGTGTAAGGAGAGAGTCTTGATATTATGTCAAGTTCTGCTAAATTGGAGGCTTTCCAGGAAAGCAATGCCTTTATGAGGCGGACTTGATCTACGGATACTTGGGTGTCTGGAACTCCAGACTGAGCTTTGGGGTTCAAGACACAAACAAGGGGATTCCCAGGGTAAGGGACTTAGTCCAGGGATTGGATGAAGTCAAAAGAATTGAGGGGATGAAGTCGAGTTGAGAGCTGGGGGTTCTAGGATGAGACCCAGTTAGTAAAGCTTAAGTTGTGAAGTGTGTACTAGTCTTAAGAGCATGCAAACAAGTTGAGCATGCCAGTCAAGCATGCTGGTCAGTGTATACTAGTCAATCAAAAGGGCATGTGTCATGAGCCACACCTGTGCCACCCCAACCCTCTGGTAATCCATGCCTGAAACCCCTCTCTTGGAAACCGTCCCCTACTCACCACCTAACACGCCCCCAGGGCACACAGGACCCAGACTGACTAGAACTGACACCACCCTAACAGCACCCGACAACCAGCCCTGGCCAGACCTGAACCTCAGCCGGCACGTCACACGTCCTGGATACTGTTCCAAACTCCAATCGATCAAGCCCAGAGGCCGCCCCCATTCAACACCCTGCTTCTGGTGCCACTCCTGGGCCTGGGCAATACACCGCAGCCCATTCGCATCCTGGGACTACGTGACCGCAGAGGACTCCCACCCAGACAATATACCACACAGAATGAACCATGTGGAAAGGGATACAGACCTTACCTGGGTGGCCCAGAGCTCACCTGGCACCAGGTATTTAACCTGTAGTTTGTAGCTTGTTACGATAGTCTTGATATTGCTATAACCCTTGTCTCTACACTTGTTTGTCTACCTACTTGCTGAATCTACTCATTTTCCTTCAACTCAGTCTCCCGGTCTTAAGTCTCACTTTCCCTTCTCCTCCATCTCCCAGCCTTAGTCTCAGTTTCCTGGTCTTGGATCGTCCTTGATCCCTTCCCTCAGAATCAACCATGCCCCATGGCGGCCCTGCTGACCCACCCTCTGACCTCCCCTCTGGAACAACAAATGGAGGACTACCTCCAACAGCAAGATGAGGTGCTACATGCACTCTGCACCTCCCCAGAGGAATTTGCCCAATGCACATGTGCCCTCTTGGTTACCCTCAGTAACCACGACCTCCAGGGCACACTGGAGGAGTGGGCCAATTGCCTCCTCCATGTCACGACCCGTCACCCCAGCCCATCATCCTGGCACACCATGCGAACCCTGATGCAGTCTGACTCCTTGCCCATGCCCTGACTCCCCACCCTCACAGCTCACACGGTCGCCCACCCAGTCAGGGGACCCACCCCAGCACCGGCACCCTGTACCCTGGGCCCCATCGATTGCCCGGCATTCCACCCTGCACCAGCCGACGGGGCCTGACTGATCCTCTGGCACCACACCCGCACCTGGACAATACACCGCACAGGACTTAACCGGGACAATACAGTGCACAGGACTGGACACACGAAGCCTAGCCCCGGACCTTAACCGCCGAAGGTATATAGCTGGTAGCTAGTAAACCGTTATGGTAGTCTTGATATTGCCATAAACTCGTCTCTATACTCTCTTGTCTACTTCGTACTTATCTCAATCTATCTGTCTTATCCTCTCAAGTCTCTCGGCCCTCTAAAAAGTCTCACTTCAATTCTAACTCAGTCTCCCAGTCTTAGTCTCTTTCTCCGATCACCCCTCCCCTCCTCCACCCTAGCAAGGCTCTGCCCACTCCCGCCCCGTATTCTGGACTTAGCCCAGGATCCTGCTCCACCTCTCTCTACGAACTCTGGCGCTCCATAGCCACCCCGTGCCCCACCCCAAAGCCCTGGAACTCATCCTCCGTTACCCAGAAACTCTCTGTAGACTTTGAGTCCACCTAGTAAGGACCCGCTTGCCCCCGTCATCAGCAGAACCTGACACTCTGCTTCCACAACCAATTCCAAAAGGGGACCCTCCCCAACAACACCAAAAGAACCCTGCAAGTGGACCTGATGCTCTGGGACAAACTCCAAAACCTGATAGACGAGATCCACACCAGCCCCAACCCCCGCCACTTGGAGGACCCCTTGGACCCAGCCTGCTCCTTTCACATACAAAGAGATGAGCCCTTCCATGGACGTGACTCCCAAAAGTAGCAGACCTTCCTCATGCAATGCCTCAACATGTTCCAGGCCAAGCCTGTCATGTTCCAACTCAAGAGCTCCCGAGTGGCGTTCGCCACCTTGTACCTGCAGGGCCTGGCCTTCAATCACTACACGGCTCTCCTCCAATTCAACCCCAACAACTCTGTTCTGTCACAGTAGCTGGCCTTTGTCCAAGAATTTTTGAGCTGGTTCGGTATTTTTGACACAGTCGCAGAGGCTGAGGACAACCTATTCAACCTTCAGATGAGGTCTGAAGAGTGTTTCGCCACCTTCATCATCCAATTTGAGAAGGAGGCCTACAAGACAGGCTGGAACTACAATGCCCTCTAGTTCACCCTCCAACGTGTGCTCCCCCAACAGATCAAGGACGTTTTTTGCCTTGTCCCCAAGCAAGCAACCTACAACAGCTATAAGGCCCTGGTGACACAGATTGACCAAAGGTACTGGGAAGACCGCAACAAGTACTCTGGGTCCCGAGCCCAGTGGAACTCTCCTGGAAGACTACTACCCCCAGAGCCCCCAACCCAGCACCTCTGAACCCCGCTCTGCACTCTGCTCCAGGACAAGGACTCCCAGGGCCACCTCACGCACCAGCCCCCAGGCCACCTGCCGCCCTTAATGCCACTGACATCCATGACACCTCCGACCCCCTCCTCAGGAACCCCAACAACTATGACGCTCCTGCTGATGACCACTCCAAGGATAACGAGGAAGAGACTCTTCACGCCAACTGGGTCCAGAACCCCAACCGACCCTGGATCGATGTCCCTGAAGAGGTCCAAGAGCAATGATGATGGAAGGGCACCTGCCTCCTCTGTGAAGAGCTCAGACACTTTATCAGTAGCTGCCTGAAATGGCAGGCCATGGGGCAGCCACCTGGACTCTTGACGAGGAAGACTGTGACTTCCAATTTACAGAAAATGATCTGACAATTTAGGGATGGAAGATGATCTGAATCACGGACTGGCCCACAAAGTCTTCTCTGCCCCGATTTCATATATTTGCACCACGGATAACTCCCTAAAACTCTTGTACACCAAGTTTCTCGGTGTACACTGTTGCATAAAATGCCTCCCTCGCATCCTGCATTGTTGTTGCACCAACAAATTGATTATACAGCTCAAGGATCACATTCTTGAACATCCACTGCACCACAGCTCAATTTGAGCTGAGGACATGGTGCCAAAACCAGTGTTTTGCCTGCCCTCCAAGAACTCTGAGAGGACAAACCCTCTCCCTGTCCATATGGTCACCTACATACTGACAGGCTGCCAAATAGTTGCATACGTCTATTGTCCAGTCCTCTAGCTCACTGAACTTTGACTCCTCTTCATAGGGTTTGATGTTCCTCAGATCAGAGGTTTGAGGCTTCACTCCGTCTGGAAGACAAAGTGCCACTCCTACCGCATCATCAATGATGGTCACCAGCCACCAGTGCATGTTATCTGTATAGGCCCAGATAGCTTCATTTAGCCTAGGCAGTTTATTTCGTCCCTCTGCAGGGGCGAACATCAAGAATGCCTGCTTTACTCTTATGGGCTTGATCCACTCATGATCGCCCCTTTGACTTTCTGCCTGGTGGTGACCTCCAAAGGTAGGGTCTACTGGTACTCTGCCTTCAGACCCCTGGACTGGTCCACGGCACTCCAGTTGTGGAATCGATGATCCTTGCCATCAATCACTCTGGCCATACTCCTTCCTTGACTCAGCCTTGGGTATCCCCACCCTAATGTCCGGCCTCTGTTTAGTTTGTTCTATGAATAGCCTTCTCATCTCATCAATGGGTAGGAACCTGTTGAACATAATTCTCTGGTTGTCAATCTGGGAGCATCCCTACTGTCATAGGTCCTAAAGCCTCATTTGTTAAAATGAGACCCTGTCCTGGAAGCTATTTGCGAGCTGCACCTGGCCAGTCATCAGAGCAGTTGTGCCTGCTTCTTCCTTTACTTGAGGACTTTGGATCTTGTCTACCTCCTGAATGGCCGGTAGACCCACTGCAGGTGTTGAGGACATAGTCTCTGCAGTTGATAGAGGCGCCATTAGGTGCCCTGTGAACCTATGCTGCTGCTCTGCAGCAGCACTACAGGCAGCATATTGCATGTCCATCTCCTCAGGTTGTTGGGGCGCATCCAGTGTACCCATAGCCTCATCTACATGGGGCAAGACCATCCTCCCTATAGGAATAGTAGGGATTAGCTTGGCCTCCTTGGGAGTTGACAAGGCTGAAGACCTGCACCTCTGCTTGTGGTCCATGTATGCTTGGGCCTCAAGGTCCAAGATTGTCAGAAAGAAAGAAATATATTTGTCACTCTGTGGCAAAAAAATACTGCTATCTCTGCCTGCAAGCAGCTGTATATGCTTCTGCACATAGAGCATCAATCTCGCTTGAGTGGATTCCTTGCCAATGGCAGGGAATCATTTCCACAACAGTCCCACCTGTATTGCCAAAGTGGAACTGAACCATTGCTCCTCCTCCTCATCCGATGTTTCCTCTCTGTCTTTTACATATGGCTTCTGTGCTGCCAGTCTCTGTGTCCTCACAGGTGCTACCCATAAGGACTCATGGCTGACCTCGAATGCTTGTCTTGGTGGCATAGGGGTTGGCTGCACAGTGTTCCTCCAATTCACGTTTGATGTAACACCTCGCAACATGGGGGCTAGGCGCATGCCAGATCACATCCAAAATTCCAAAGGTGTTAATGGCTCTAGCCAGCATGATACTATTCTCGCATCATGCTCTTTTACCCAAGTTGCTTCCTGAGGAACTTGGATGACCAGGGATGATGACTCACCCCTACTCTCCTCTTCTACTGCTGCCCTTTGCTCTCTTGCTGCCTGCGGGTCTGTAAAGGCCAGGCTCCCTAGCATGTCATGCAAGGGAGTATTCTCTGACCATCCCAAAGTCTGCAGGTATATGCCCACTGACACATTCATAACTTCAGCCTCAGTCAATGCCACTGGCATCGACTCAGATTCTGCTTTCAGGACAATATCGTCATTCTGATGCAAGAGTTGAGGGTTCTCGCTCATCATCACACAATCAGCTGATGTTGATACGGTGCTAGAGAAGTTGATCTGAAACATTGAGTAGGAATTCAGCCTGAGAAATGATCTTGATCTTGATGTCTATACCAGATTATATCCAATGTAAATAAGGTTCAAAAAAGTGTAAGGATTTACAAGTTGAATTAGCTCAATTCATACAAGAGAACCAGAATCCATGGTGGATTGTCCAGTACTACTTGGTATGAAAATAAGAGCTGAAGCTTATGTAAGCTTCAGCTACTATAATATGTACAAATTACTGCAAATATTGGGGCATTACAGCTGGCCACCCATGACATTGCCATCTGCTGATGGATTGGTGTCTGTCCCAACACCAGACAATTTGCTCTATGTGTTTGCAGGTAGCAGATCTGCCAGGGGCCACCAGCAGATGCTTCTAGCCCTAGACAAGTGGTGGTTGCTAGATAGGACAGAACATGTCCCAATGGCCAATGATATGATTTACTTGTTTGCTGGCAGCAAGTCTGTTGCTGCTTCTATTGTCAGTTCTGTTGCTAGGTCCATGGATCCTAGATAGGCCAATTGACAGGCATCGAGTCCTATACCAATAGTATTGATGGTGAGCAGCCTGATCCTCAAGACTGCCTCTCTATGGCCCATCTTACCACTCTCTCCAATGTCAACTCTCTTCAATGGCCATCCTTGATGCATATCAAACCCTCAAATCCACAACATCCATTCCACCACCTCTACAGTCAGAGTAAACCTGAACTGGTATATGGCCCTACAATGGAACACTCTCACATTGTGGTTCAACCAGCATCTCAACTTCCTTCTGCCCCAGCAGCTCATATCTGCTGGACATTCATAGAGCTGGAGGAAACTGACGATGACCAGGTGGATATCTCTAATCCATCCATTAGTGACCCTGACTTAGAGAGTATCCCTCCTTTATTCATTGTGGCAGATGACAAGATGGAAAACAAATCTTTGCCACCTTTGTTTATTCCTGTGGAAGAGGAGATAGAAGACAAATCTTTGCTGCCTTTGTTCATTTCTGCAGAAGAGGAGATGGAAGACAAATCTTTGCCACCTTTGTTCATTCCTGCAAAAGAGGAGATGGAAGAGGATTCTTTGCCTTCTTTGTTCATTTCTGTGGAAGAGGAGATGGACAACAATTCTTTGCTACCTCTATTTATTGTTGGTAAAGAAGCAGAAGGACTAATAGCAATCAAGACCATGGCAGCTGGTGATGGTGGACAAATGGAAGTCTGGAGCAGTAGACATATGACAACTGAGGACAAAGACAACCTTCCACCACTATTTCTTGTGATGGCAGAAGAGATGGATGGAGGCATGGCAGCCAATGACAAAAAAAATCTTCTACCGCTTTTTGATGTAATGGCTCTTCAATCCCAGTCTTCCCCCTTCCAACAATCTCCTTCTCCAACCCTACCTACTGATAACAATGTCTGGGAGTGAGAGGAATATGAGACACATATGACTCAATGCAAGGATCAGAGAAGAATTAATGAATTGTATCAACAACATGAGTTATAATTTGACACTGGTAATCATACTTAATTTATTTCAACAGAACAAGAATTTTACACTAAAGCAAAACATGGTCAATGCAGGCCCATTTGCCCTTTCAATCAAGCTGGTTGTACTGATGATGTGTCTGTAAAATGTCAGAGTCACCCTCACCATCTTCATCATCATGCTTGATAGCAAACTATGAAGATATCACACTTACCAGACCTCAGGGGCCATATACACTGGAGGACTTTGCATTTTTGACAGCAGACTACTTGCTTGATGAGGATTTGTTCTATTCAGATGCATTACATGAATCTAATGAAGAGGAAGAATATACATTGGACGAGTAATTTAATCATTAGTTACTATAATTCTTAGCTTTTCAATTGGTTATTCTTCATCAAGATTAACTGTCCTGTTGTGCCGCTGATGAAGCCATTATAAATTTGTTTAATCCATTACCTCCAGTTGTGCACTAGAAAGAACATAAACTGACAATATTCTGCTAGACCACAGGATGTTCTGTGAATTATACATAAATATCGCTCTAGTATTGTGTACTAGGCTACAGCACTTTACTACAGACATTTCAATTAGTTTGGACAGGACTCAGATCTACTGAACTTGTTTCCTCCTTTTTCAACCCAGTACCAGCCCTACTAAAATATTTGTCATTTTTACACAGGACCTAATATCTGCTGCTGTCTATTAACATCTGTTAATGTCTGCTAGCATCAATCCATTCAAAACTCCTTGCAGCACATGTGATAAATAATCATCTGTTAATGTCTGCTAGTGTCATTCATTTGATCTGTTCAAAACTCCAGAGATGACTTGAGAAGTTTGGGATTGAAAAACTTGTCACATGCTAGTGCAAGGTTGTCCAACCTAAACTTCTCAAGTAATTCCATTCAAAACTCCAAAGATGACTTGAGAAGTTTGGAATGGAAGAACTTGCCACATGCTAGGTGGCAAAAATGCATCTATATAAAAACACACTATTAGACTCCATTAAGGTGGAGTAGAGAGAGTAGAACTTGCCGCTGTACACAATATTGAATATCAATAAATGAATATTCCACTGAACCACTGGGACTGGTTGCACCACTGATATCAGCTGGCTCATATACCAACATCAGCTACCATTTGCTGGCATGCCAGCAGACAGCAGACACTCATGCACTCTCTTCCACCCTTTCCTCTCTTTCTCCCCAGTGCCATCCTCTCCACTTCCCACACTACCTCACATGCCACCCCTGTCCACCACATGCACCCCGCTTCCCTCCTCCCCCCTGACCTGACATCCAATGTCTGCTATGTCCACTGGTATACCAGCGGACACCCACGCTCCTCCCCTTCTCCCTTCCCCCTGAGATGGTGGCTATGAGCTAAATACCTACAGCGGCTAAGGTCTGGGTTGTCTGGGTGAGTTCCAGGACTGTGTTCCATGGGATTGGTCCTGTATAGTATATTGTCCAGTGTGGGTCTTGTACGTTGTATTGTCTAGGTAAGGGTGTGGCACCAGAAGGATTGGTCAGGGCCCATTGGTCATGTGAGGCTGTGTTCTGGGGAGTGATTAGTGGGGGGCCAGAGCTTGAGGATGGGTGTAACGTAGTTACAATAGTAAGAATTCTAAGTCCTTAGTCACATGAGTGAATCAGACTAGCATCTCAATTTCAGCTATGTAACACAAGAAAAAGAACTAAACTGCAAATAACTATAAACACTAGTATAAATGTGATGTTACGTCGCATAATAACAAGATAGGTAACATAATGTCAACTTGGGCCATTACATGCCCCCCATTGAGATCGTTATCATGATCTAACATATCCGTACTGCATCAAGGGCTCAGTTGCTGCCTTGATGCGGTCTCATTTTTTTTTTTTGGATGGGGCAGCTTTGCCGCCTCTTTGTCTTTATCTCTCAACATTGCTGAGTGCTACTGCGCCACTCTCCTGCATGCTGGGTTTTGATCTATGCTGAATATCCTAATGGGATGGGTGATGAGCTAGGAGCCTTGCCTAGTCTGCTGCTGCTTTCATCCCTTGAGTCGACGTTAGTCGACAACAATGGTTGGGCATCCACAACCTCTTTGAAGATGGCCATTTCCGTATCTGTCACGACCCCTCCCCCCCGG
>QGOA01004566.1:0-19862 GCA_003313075.1 Termitomyces sp. MG16
CATCTGCCATATCTCGAAAACTTGGCATGGCGCGAACAAGCTGTGCGATAATTCTGATCAGATATGTGAGGCCGAGTCCAGAAGGTGCTTACACGCTCCAATACAGCTTCTAGTTCCTGGGACCCATCTGAGGCAGGTTCAGCCTTTGCTCCCGCTTTCAGTGCTTCAAGAACAAAAGCGCCGAGATTCGGATACCCTCTATCAACCAATATATCTCCTGTTTCGTTCAAAACTCCCGTCACAAGGTTCACTAGTTCATACATAGGTCCCCCTAATTGTCCTATGGTTAGACCAGGGATTGTGTCATGATTGCGTTCAACGTGCACGTTGACACCCATCAATTCTGCCACTTTACTTGCTTCAATGGCAGCAATGCCATGTGCCGAGAGCAAATCGCCACCATCGATAGATGAGGACAGATATAGAGAAAAAACAAAGGCTCGAATGGTATCCCAAGCACCTCGACCAACTTCCTGGTGTAACTGCACGCGGTATCCAGAAGCAAAATTGAGGATAGACAATATCGCAAGTAGGTTAAGTTCGTCTAGTGGAGATGAAAAGTTGAGAGGTAGAGCTAGACCATGAGATTGAGAAACACGTTTGAATGTTGTCGTAAACACTGGAGACAATAGTAGCCTCTGTATAGCTTCCGGTGTTATCTGTAATGAAAGAACTCATGAGCATGCTGCAAACCGAAAATGCGGCTAGTCGATCGCGATATGCAGTAGAATGATATGGTTGTATGTCCCACAAGTAGCCAGGCTGGTTTGGCCCCTTGGGTAGTCTATAAAACGTGGGGTCATAGGGGAACTGACATACCGAAATCCCAGCTTTCTTCCGCAGAGAGTGTGAAGATTCTCGAATGGACTTGAGGTAAGTACCTGAAGTGGGAAATGGAGGCATGGGATAACAACTTGAGAGAAACAAGACTCAAATTCGACAGGATCGTATGCGAGACTCAATCGATCGGCTCACACTCACGTATATCGTGTGTCCTTGATACTTCTTTTGGAGCTATTGTTGAACTGGGCGTCTCTTTCCTGACAGATGGGACTGTGAGTTTCTACTCTGATATATTGGACTGAGATAGTCAGTGAGTATCATAGACTTGCGGAAGGTGAAGTCGCCGATCGGCCCGAACCCAACCTCCATCACCTGAAAATTCTTTCTTATTCTGTACTAACATGTTGCCTTCCATTTCACGCGTTTTTTCATTTCAGTTGATAAGCGCGCGAAGCTGGAAACGGTTGTACTCTACAAATGGCGGGACAGGTGAGTAAAACGACGGAGTTTTCTGAAAAGCGGTTTCTGACATGTCTCTGTTAGAACTTCGTACGCGTCTGACGGACAGCCTGAAAACGGCCATGAAGGTTGCTGTACCAGCACATTTTATGCGTCAACACTAACAATAGACACTGCAGACCAAGGACTCTCTGGCATCCACGACGTTGAGGGTGCGTCTGAGCACAACCACCAGATACACTTGAAGCTGATGCGTACACCCAACAAGTCTGTGCTTTCTGAAGTATACGCTGCAGACAAAGTAGCGAAAGATCAAGTGCCTTCATCGACAATAGTTGGTCCATTTATCAGCGGATGACAATGTTTCATGGACTCACGTGGATTTTGCAAGACGAGTATACTCCGCAAGGCAGTATCGCAACGCGTAAGGAAGCTTTCATTTCGCAATTTGACGTATCAACAATTGTTTATTCAGAATGAAGCTGCATCCAAGTTTGCAGACGCCACACGGCAGGACCTTGCAGATGGATTGCTTCTAGAAGCAAGGATTATTGAAAAATTTCTGCCGCCTCTGCTTTCCATGATAGATATAGACGAGGCCATTCATCAGGCAATCGCAACGTTACCAGCAGGAACTCAACCACAACGTGGTCAAATTTTCAAAACCTTCTATCAAACAATTGACCGCTCAACAGTTGACACCGAGCTCGTAAAACAAAGAGTAGACGCTCTCCTGGCTGAAAAATAAACAAATTACACGTGTAATGTGGAGGAGACTATAGTATGGTTTAATACAGGCTTCTTGTTTTCCTTAAATGCTCGTGCTATTCCCGTTCTCTGTTGAATGATTGGCCGATAGATGATCCGCGATCATCTCAGAGTCCCCAGATGATGAACCGTCTTGAGGATTGACCCAATCATGAGCGGAAGTGGAAGATGCAGAAGATGTTTCGCGTTGCGGTGCTTTGGCAGCTGTAGAAGAGGTCGAAGCACCTCCGCTTGTGGAAGCCTCAGGATTTGTGGGTGATCTTGATGGAATTGGAGAGGGTTGTGCAGTGGTAGTCACATTGGGAGAAGGAAGGGCACTTCGCATCTTCATCAAGTCGTCAATACAATGATAGACAGCGCTAGATACTCCTTCAAGGACCCTCAAACGTTCATCAATGGCTTCCCGAGTCAGCCTGTCCATGACAGCAAGCTGTTCTTCAGTGAGGGTTGGAGGAAGTAAATTTCGTTGGGCACTCTGAGCGCGTGGCATGTTACGCGTGACAGGCCGCAAGTTCCCAGGTTGCCCCGGTGAGACGCGAGAATGGGGTTCGGAAGGAGAATAGCGGGAATGGCCGGTCATAGAGGGAAGAGACACTGGCCCGGAGTTGATCTCAGTGTAGTCATAAAGAGGTATAAGAGGAGGGGCAGGAGGCAATTGTTGGTTTGAATGCGCGCTCAATGGTACTGGCAAATCGGGTACCTCAGTAGAATGTGCTTCGATCGAATTGCCTTGAAACCCAGATGTTTGCGGATTTGATGAAGGCGCTGCTGTTCTATTGCTACCATTGTCATTCAAACGGCGTAAGGCGGCTAATGCTGCGGCTTCTCGAGGAGTACTTGGCGCCTCTCCATTGTCACGAGTTGACGATTGTGATACAGAATTAATTGCAACAGGATTAGATGACTGTTGCGTTTGGGTATTTGCCGTTGAAATTGTTACGTCAGGGTCTTGAGCGGCGACACCATGTGGCCACGGCTGCCATGCGCCACCAGGTCCTTGAAATCCAGGAAATTGAGGTGCGGGCTGTAATGGTTCATTCTGTTGTGTACGTGGTAGTTGATACTGGACATGATACTGAATGACAACACCTTGAGGATAGTGTTGGTTTATTGGACTGCCAGGGTTCTGATTCGGATTATTCGGATTTTGAGGCACTTGCCCAGGTAAGTGTTGACCTGGAGCTAATGGTTGCTGCACTGGGGGGCCGAATAACCGCCCTACAAGTCCCAGAGGATTGCCCAAAGGATTGTTGGCCAAGTTTTGGTTTTGATTAGGATCAGGTAACCGGTCGTTGGGCCGCCGAGGTTCTCCTGGGACCCCTCCCACGACAGGTGCGGCAGGATCTCGACCCTGAGGTTGAGCGTCATCAAGTACGGTTCGCCGGCTGTTAATCTCCATTTAGCAAGTAATCAAATAAAATTCGTACACGTTACACACCATGTGGGGCAACTCTGTTGGCGCTCAAGCCAAGAACGAAGACAATGGAAATGAAAGATATGGCCACATGGCAATTTCTTGGGAGTAGTGTTCGGACCGTCAGAAGTTGCAGGCGCTTGTCCGTGTATTTGCTGCCTAAGGGTCTCGTGGAATATCATTTCTTCTCGGCAGATGATGCATGTCCGATCACTCATTGCCGTCAACTCGTCAGCAGTCGCATTCGGATACCTTTGATCCATATTTCTGGTCGCTGTTTGATATCGGTGAAGGGCACGGAGTCGGGTGATGAACGAACGGGCCGTGATATAGACGTCGCGAACGATGTTCAGAGGTAGACCATAGAAAGTAATTATGATCATGAAAAAGACCAAGTATGTCGCCAGCTTCAAGAAATCTACAAAGAAATGAGACAAGAAGCATACTGAGACCAAAGAGTCAAATACCCGTAGCGAGTTCAATATAGAACGTCCACATGCTTTTGTTTTCCCAGGGAGGTGCATTCTCACCTCCACGATGACCGGCACGTCTCAACTCATATGCTGAGAGTATATACTTACAGATTGTGTTCAAAACACTAGCCATTAAAATTCCATACTGTGAAAGTAGGTCGTTGGGCAAGGAGACACAGACAGTCAGCGATGAACCTACTTCACTGGCAAAGAGAACCATGCCTCCAACACCATTAGCAATTGTATTCTCCACAGAAACAAGGAACATCAATAAATCCGTCAACCATAAGATGATGAACAGAGAAGTCATTCGAACGTGGAACAAGGGAGAAGGTCCTGGATAAGGCCTTTGATCCATCTACATGTAAGGAGATAAATCAAGGAACCACATGAGGTGCTAAGTACGTACCCATTCAATTCTGTCACTGGCGAGCCAATGAAATGACTTGACAAAGAGGAGAAATCCAAACATCATGGCGAAGGGGATGTCAAATTCATCTCTGAAGATGGTGAATGCCAACAGAGATTCTGTGATGAAGAACCACAGGCGATCATAAAGACGCTATAGTGGATATCATCTGAGGGTCGGCTGTTGATAATTGCGGATAAGGCTTACCTCCACCTCGTTGGCTCGGAGTGCACCAAAGAAAATTCGCTGAACAACATGACCACATAGCAGGCTGACGAGGAAAGCGAAGTTGACCAGCGCCTAAGCAGAGTGAGTTGCAAGCATAGAGATATTGTGAAGGCTGCGTACCAGAACACTTCGACTGCTTTTAGAAAGAGAGATTGCTACAGAGTAAAAGTTGCTGTAATTTCGCAGCGCATTGGTAATTGTGAGGGTGACGGCAAGAAGAGAGACTAGGGTATACAGAAGGATGCGGTGAGAGTTGAGCGAGCCAACGAGAACATGGGCGCCGTGCCTCAGAGCGGCATCGAAAGGCATCGAGAGGGGAAGCTTGAAGCTTGAAGCTTTCAAGGGACTGAGAGCGTGGCAAAATACGTGGAGGCATCAGATGAGTGATCATATGACAAAGAAGTCACGTCCCAGGATATTACATTATGTGCTATTTGGAGATCGTTTCTAGGCGCTCTTATTTAAACCAGCGCTGTGGTCCTGGATTCTCTTTCCTCATCACTGTTGCATTGATTTTCACGATTTCTGAATGCCCGCTTCCGAGTCAAAAGTGCCCAATGGCAATAGTATCGCAACCAAAGACACACCTTCGCTTCAGTTGTTACTTACATCTGCCGTTCTGCTTTTAGCTGTTTTCATTTTCATTGACCCTCGTTCTTCCAGCAATTCTCCCATCTCTTATGTACTCTGTTCGAAAGAGGGAAATAAAGTTTACACCGTCGATTCGGACAACTCCCAAACCCAGTGTATTGTCGTTGTAGGAGCTTTCATTGCTGATCGTGGTTCGTTGAGTATGTTCGTACCGCTCCTGACGTGGCATCTCGTTTATCCTCAATCAGGCGACATCACCGTACACTGGAACAGGTTCTCAATGAACAAGTTGATCTTCCGTCGCCCGTCTTTGGAAGTGCGCTTCATACAATCTGGGGCTATCATCCTTCCAGGTTTAAGTGGTTTGTCAAGTGTCAGGAGAAATTCGCACGCCACAATTTACTCCAAATTTTAGATTCCCATGCTCATATTCTTGAGTATGGGGCCACTCAACAGCTGCCTTTAGAGGGAACAAAAACGGTTCAGGGTAATACAATGATTACTTTTTTCAGAGATTATGTACTTACACCATAATTAGAAACTGTGGCCCGGGTTCGAGATTTTATACTTGCTAATCCAGATATCCACAATGACACCTCCAAGTTCGTCATTGGTGGAGGGTGGGATCACACTATCTGGCCTACGGCTGGCTGGCCGACCTCTGTATGTCGAACGTTTTCTTGCTGAATCTTCGATCTGAGAGCTTTTTTGACAGGCTCACCTGGATGAAGATCCTGTAATTCGGGGTCGGCCCGTTATTCTGCATAGCAAAGATCGTCATGCCATTTGGGCGTCATCTAGGGCTATCGCAGTCAGCATGCCGTTCCCTGACGAGGTTGATGGAGGTATCATAATCCGCGATGATGCAGGGAACCCCACAGGTTTGCACACAAAAGACATTCCAACTGCCGCACTTTCTAATCTTTCATTCTATCAAATCTTTGAGGTGTTTTTCTCGACAATGCACAGGACCTTCTGCGAGAACCTAAACCAACGGAAGCAGATTTGGTTCGACGGTTCCATTTGGCAGTGAACGATGCACATGCCTCAGGCTTAACCTCGATTCATGACGCAGGTCTGAATCCTGCGTCCCTCGCGTTTTTTAGAAGGTATCTATGGTAATTTATATTCATTGATATACTTAAACTGCTTCCCAGGCAAGTTGAAGTGGGAACCCTGCCAGTTAGTCTTTCATTGTACTATGTCTGTCATTAAGTTGTTAGTATCCTTCCCCAACAAGATCCGGATCTATGGGATGAAGTTCTTCGACGAAAACCAAGAATACTGGGGAAATACGACCAAACCGATCATTGGCGCAGGAAACGATAGGTTGACCTCCAGGAGTGTTAAGATATTTGCGGATGGTAACAAAAAGTCCTCTGTCCATTCGTATGACAGTTTTAATGCTCATGTATCCTAACAGGCGCACTAAGGACAGGTGGTGCCGCTGTTTGTGTAGACTTTCTCTTCCGTAGTTTGTCACTGATAGAAATCCTTCCAGTTGTATGAACCGTATGCGGATAATCCGTCAACAAACGGTTTCATGCGCCTTGATTCTGACATTCTCTTTGATTATATTCCTAAATTCCTTCGAGATGGTTGGCAAGTGGTGAGTCACGTAGATTGAAATCTCCCAACTTGTTGCGTATGAGGATTTGTCAGAATGTACATGCGATTGGTGACCGTGCCAATGGAATTGTTCTGGATGCATTTGAAGCTTCATTAAAAGGCGCTAATGTCACCGCGTTGAGGCCTCGCCTCGAGCATGCGCAGATCATGACAATCGCAGATATGAAGCGCCTCGGTCGGCTTGGTGGTTAGTCTCTCTTCCAATCAACGAGCAACGATGGAGTTGACATTTTAATTATGAAAAGTCATTGCCAGCATTCAACCAACACATGCGTGTGTAGGTTATTGACGAACGTCGAGCTAGTTACTAACAATCCTGTCATAGTATTAGTGACATGTGGTACGCTCAAGACCGCCTCGTCAGTTTTCCTCCTGATTCATCGTGAGACTAATGTTCATTGTTTCTGTTAGGGCCCTGATCGCGTCAAACTACTCTATGCTTTTCGTTCTCTTATCGATAATGGGGCAAGGATCACTCTGGGTTCGGACTTCCCCGTAGAGTCTATAAATCCTCTTTTTGGATTCTATGCTGCAATAACACGTGTTTCTCTCGCCGGAACGTCTCCACACGGTCCCAATGGCTGGTACATTGTTTGTCTAAGACTTTTGGATTGAATGCTGATGTTGAATAGGTTCCCTGAACAACGAATCACTCGCCAAGAAGCGCTCAGAGGTCAGTTGACAATCGTCACGATATAGTACAATGACACATGATTCCAATAGGGATGACGATTGATCCTGCTTTTGCTTCATTTACTGAAAAGACACTTGGGTCTCTTGAAATAGGAAAACGCGCGGATTATGTTGTGTTGTCACAGGACATTATGGTAGTTCCGCCGAAGGACATACTAGCCACCAAAGTTTTGACGACTGCCCTTGACGGCGAGGTGGTCTACGAAGCTCCTTCACTGCAGTAATATGTCGGATGTTCTAAGTTCCTTCCCGTGCGACCTCGAATAGTTTCCTGGATCCCCCTTTCCGAGACACCAACCCTTTTTCTCTTTCGCTCTGATTTTCCTTTCTATTTTTCCATACTCACGAGCTTCCCTTTGATCCCTATTTTATTTTGGGATTTCAAACCAGGCCTTATTTCATCCTACTCATGCTGTCCATGCTGCTCACCATCACTTTTTTTGCTCTCTTCTTTTCGAGATGTATATCACTTGGTACTTGCTTCGGGGGACTATGGGTAATCAGGCCGTACGTCTATCCAATGTAAGACGTCGGAGTGATTCCGCTTAGTTTCCGTCGATACCACCAATTGGCTAAACGAACCGTGTCTCGTTCAATCACATCTTTACAAGGTACTCTAAAGTAAATTCTAAGCTTCAACAAATGCTTCTTCTTGTCCTTGCTCCTCTGGAGCGAGCAGAGTCGCTGTGCTCTTCTGAAATATATATGATACTGTGCCACCAGGCACATCATGCGTGGTCAAATATTTGTCCGATGCAGGGATGTTCTGGAGGTCAATGGAAGCCAATATTGTGTCGATCTTGGACTTTCGTAAAAACGTTTCATCGGTAGTACTTGATGGACCATGAATGTCAATAAGCTTCCGAAGGGCGTCATCCTGAATATTATCTTTGGTAATCGGCCTGAGGCAGTTGATGTGCTTCCATTCGCTCAGTGCAGCAAGCCCGGCTTTCTTCTTCTCCAAGTACTTAACCAGGGATAAGTAAACCCCTTCCGTTCAAATAGCGCGACTTACCGCTCGATCCATTTTGTCGAAGAACCCAGGCTTAATATCACACGCTTTCACAAAACCTTGCTCGATTTCCGTGCCATCGTCTACATCCTCTTTCTGGGATGGCGTGTGCTCTAAAATATCGCCGCCTTCGCATGGGCACTCCAGCAGATCGTGTGTGTTGCAAGGGGTACTGGGATCTATCTTGAAAATGTCTCTGAGCTACCCCTAGTATCAGCATTTATCTGCCAAACATGTTCAACAACAACAGACATCTTTCCTCGTGAACGAGTCACTTTTGGAACCTGAACTCTAAAAATTGGCAGTCACAAGGATGAAAAGGGATAACAGCATGATGATCTCACCGACTCCATCAAAGCTAACACGACGGCATATAAATCATGACCTTAGCTGTCAGCTGTAATTTGTACATATACTTACTACTACTCAGGCCCAATTTTGTAACTTGACGTTGATATATCTTCTCTGGTAAGTCATTTGACTGCTCAATAGATGGTCACTCCTTGCGGTAAAAACGTACCATCTATTGTTCCCGCAGTCAAGAATCTATAGATATAGACCGGTCGCTTTTGACCATCCCTTTTCATATCGTGAGGAAGAGGACGACATTTAGAAAAGTATTATTACCGATGACATCTTGCCATGGATTGAAGATCGTGGCTATTTAGACGGAAGTATTTCAGATTTGAGTATCCACAATTCTATGCCTACCTAGGATTCCAATCAGAGTCCACAAGACACAGCCTAGAAGCGCCTATGATAGAAGCTAAGGACTCTTGTTATAGACTTGAGTATCAGCTTCACCGATTAGATTAATCCCAATACCCCCTACGCACAAGTTGTCATAAGCCGAAGACACAGTCGCCATGTAAATAACATACCGGCTTTAGAACTCAAGAGGAAAATGACTATCCATTATCATGAGCTAGAGCAGTCGCGACCAGGCCATTCACTCACAGCTTTGCTTTCGTGACGATTTGTTGAAAGTATTGACGAATTCTTGTCTTTTGGCCGCTGGAGTCTGTCTTGCGGGGGTCAGTCAACATCGGTATTTAATGACAAGGAGAGCCTATTGATTGATACCCATCCAAACGAAAATATGAATACTTTCTAGTCTTGCAAAAAGCTTCCAAAATATTAAGAGTAGAAGTGTAATGCGAAACTAGAACACATTTTTCTTCCGTATCCTGAGAAGAATTCGAGGCATGACCTTGATGGGAGCATGAGTTTTACATACTGAGTAAATGACCGATAATAATTTTGCAAGGGCACATAGTTTTCCTAAAACAAGGTTTGTCAGAGCAAAGTTATCAATCTCACGAGTCATACCGCTTAAGGTAACATCATCGATTTGGGCACGTTCAGGTATCAGTCGTGATGCTTCTTCTAAACCTGACTTTTGCAGCGTGTCCTTGCAATTCGCTTTCGCCTTGTCGGCAGTAGCTCTAAGCAATATGGGACTGTTGCTGACTTTGGTCAAGATATTGATTAACGCGAGAGATTCGGCAGTCGAGCTTTGTATTAGATCGTCTAATCTGTCTGGATGAAGAATCTTCATAAAGATAGATAGCTGAATAGTAGTCGGAGTGACAAAAACAACATATTCGTCTAGTTCGCGAGCGTTAAAACTTCCAAGAAATATGTGACGAAAGAGACACACGCTTTGGAGGCAAAACATTCTTCAGAATCGTGGCATCTCGTCGAAGCACAAAGCTTCTTGCGACAGTAAGCAGCTGGAGAATCCAACATCAGGCGCGAGATGATTTCAATTGTATGGATCGATAACCTGTGCCGTTCTAGCTTGCCCAAGTTCTATGTCTTTCGAAGTTGCATCTGGAGCCCTGCTTTTAAGGATTGGAATTTCGTAAACTCTTTTGAAGATGCTGTAGTCGTCTGAAACAAAATGAACACGACATCCTATCACAAAATAGAGACGGACCCAATAAGCCTGGATTACAAAAGTCGGCCTGTTGTTGAGATTGGAGTTAGTTGGGATCATGGCTGACAATGCGTTGAACACACCATTGCGTGAAACTCGCCAAGGTCGTTTTGAATTGGCGTTCCAGATAGTATTATTCGTCTTGGAGTTCGCAGGGCTTTGAACATTTGCGTAGTCTTGTTACTCGCTGACTTTAATCTGTGGCCTATAATTGGTTTCCTTTTGTAAATTTTGGACTAGGTTGAACAGAAAAGCCTCTAGCCTTCATCACAAATGATCAACCCAATCGGTGGCCTTGTACTGTTTGAGACGAGGGATCCCACAGTAAAAGCTGTAGCTTACACCATCATGGCCAAATCATCTCTAGGATCAAGTTAACAGCAGCTCGAGTGGTTGTCACAAAGGCCATCGACGTACATAACTGTCCGAAGTCGCTCATATCCAATGATTAAAACCTTTTGGTTCCTCCTTTGTTCAGAATTTAGCTAATTTCTCATGAATGAAGAAAGGTACACACGCATTCATGAACATCAGCGCGGTCTTCTTGTCCTTGTCACAGGTAATCACGCCTACACGGTCTCTCCCCAGCCATTTGTGAAACTCAGCTTTCCAATTCTGTGTATGCTAAGTCCGCAGGGAGACAGGATCAAGAAAAGACGAAATACCAACATCGACCAATGAGACGGGACAGACAATTAGAACCTTCTCAACTACTGGGGCAGAACAGCCATATGGGTTTTGTCCTATGACAAGATGTAAAGAAACAAAACTCATCAATAGACGAGACATTACTCAGGAGTGTCCAAACGAGGGCTATCGTCTATGTGGGCTCGTAATAAATATGTGTGCACAAGCAACTGAAGTATCCTGACCTGTAGAGTTTTACCAAGGCCCCTGATAAAGATCATAGTCTTGTCATCAGCAAAAAGATAAAGACTTGCATTTCGTCTGCCAGTATGCATCCTTGACCCTCATGTTTCCGAAGACCCATTACGGATTCATACATAAACATAACGCCTATCAAACCGATGATCCTAAATCAATCCATGAGAGTAATCATACGACATACCTTCACACTGATGAGGTCGCATTTTACGCGACAGAATAGGGTCCAGAACAACAGGTACCACAGGTAAATTCCTGTAACTCAGCGATGCAACTCAGCATTCTATGTGTTTAATTCGGCGATAAAAACTTCACTTTTTGTTGTATTTTTTCATATGCTCTTTGGTTGGAGCCTTCATTACAACAGCGTCTTTAGCATCAGGGTCATGGCTTGGACACCAGGTAAATGAGGAGACGAATCCTGAAAGATTTCAAACCTACAGCGGCTCTTTCGATTTCTTCGGAACGGTTGCACCGTAGAATGAAACTGGTGTAACGAATTTCGAGACCTGGTCTGCAAACTCCTCGGGCAAAGCCAGACATACAGGAGTGACATCTTTTCCAGGGGACGCGTTGCCACTATCGGGTACCTTGGGAACGTTAGGCAATTGGGAGGCCTCTACCTGGCTATCGAGTTCTACTTCTCTGCCACCAATCATTGTACGATAGCCAGTGGACAGAACACCTCCTTTCCAAGGTACAGATCCCATTCTTCCTGTGACATGAACATATGATGCCAACAAACGGCTCGAGTGGATACGCACAATTCCCCATCCTCTGACATCATTATTAGCTTCCCTTGTGCTAGCGACACATAGGCATCACCATCCCAAGTCTGATGTTTCTTGTGCTGAGGTTTCCTCCTGTAAATGACGCTTGAAATGGAGCGGTAACTTTCAGTGATAATATGCAAACCAGTTAGCTGTCCAATGGGTATCTTGGACTTCGATCTCTGGCGCATTGTCGCTCACGGCTATTGGGGCGACGGGCTGCTGCAAGCGTGTGGGTGGGTTTGAGGCAGGTTTTGATGATAGCGAGATGGCCTTATGCGGAACGAACGATTTCAGTCGATGTTTATGAAGGGCGACTGGTGGGGTTTCTGGCGCCATCGAAGAAGAACCGAAAGCCCGACCAGAGAGATACTCGCTTTGCGTTAAAGGCCGGTCCAGTTCAATCTCCTTGTTGGCGATAAGGCACCCTTTGCCTTCTTCGAGCGGAAATGTCACCTTTCCAACACCAAGTCTTTTTGAAGCGAAACGAAACGAGAAGGTCAGGTCAGGTCAGAGGTACCATCAAGGGCGTACGTTTTCCCGTCTATGTCAAAGAGTGTAGCTTTACTATTATTCGCGACTAATACGGCATCTCCGTCCCATGTTTTGTGTTTCTTGGTTTGAGGATTCCTCCTATCTGTGGCGTGAAAAATCATAGATTAAATGACGTTGATGAGGTACTAGCCATTGAACCATCCAATACTCCTCAGCTTTCGATGGAACGGTAGCATCAGACGCAGGTCGCTTCCTAGAGGAGTCTTCTTCGTGATCTGCCTTCCTTTTGGCGCTGAGTGGTAGAAAAGCGGGCATTCTGGTCAGGCGAGCGAGTTGAGAATGGATAATTAGTGTGACGGAGTATGCGATCACATGGTGTGACGCCTCGCGATATATTTCTGTCGGCGCGAAGTTTGAGAGTGGACAAGTTAATTAATGAGAACATTACCCTTCCAAGTATAGGTACCTCTTCTGCTATACTCAGGCCATTTGATAATTATAACCTAAAACTCGCCGATATGGGAATCCCAGGTCTTTGGGAGGTAATCCGTTGTTTTTCTTTGGTGTGATCAAAGTTGGTCGCTCATTTCTCAAAGTGTATGAAGGATGCGGGACAGCAGCGATCTTTTGCACACCTTGCTATCAAAGATGGTTTTGAGGATAACTCGTCTTCCAGGTTAGGATCTCTCTTGTTTCCAAGCAATTTTTGCTGGGAATCATGCTAGGCGGGTTTACTGAATTGGCATCAACCTCAGTATTTGGTTGAGGCACTCGTACTCGAGCAAGGAGGGCGAAAATCCACAACTTCAGATGTTGTTCTTCCGCCTTAGCCGTCTGGGTGAATTTATTCTTGGCTTAGAACCTGATCTATCCTCATTAGCGTATATCCAGCTGAACTTCCTCTTATTCCTCTCTTCATTTTTGATGGAAGACAGCATCCGAAGGTCAAAGTATGCCCATTTTTTTTGTTGGAGAATTCACATTGTAATATATTCTACCAAGCGTGGCAGCAAGACGGGGAAATTCGGTTCGCATCCCTTGGGTCAAGCTTTTAAGGACATGATCGAGGCTTTTGGAATGGAATTCCGAGTGGTATAACCAACGATGTTTGTCCCTATCATACGACTTAAAAAACCCTTACAGGCCTTGGGAGAAGCTGAGGCTGAGTTGGCCTATCTCAATAGCAAGGGTTACATCGACGCTATTTTGACTGATGACTGTGTCGCGTTCGTATTCGGCGGACATACGATTTATCAAGAAGTGAATAACTTCCGTTATAACATCTGCCCTGTTCTCATCATTTGTGAAGTTGGAGTGCTACTCTGTCGGGCGATAGGTCTGATGCTGTCGCGCAACGTGATATTGGTTCGAACACGAGACCCCAAGTTACAGTCTACTCGGCCGATAGGATTCGCGACTGCGACTTGTCAAGAGGTGGACTCATCTTGTATGCGCTTCTGCAAGGCGGAGATTATCACGAGGTGTGCGGCTCATCTGAACATCTGATTATTGCTGACCGAAAGATCCAATGTCCCTGGTTTTGGGCCCGCACACTCCTTTGGTTTGGCCAAGTGTGGCTTTGGGGATTTTTTAAGGGAATACAAGGGAAAAGGGCAGCACATATTGCCATTCCTTGCACAGTGGAGGGAAGAGATGAACGCCGTACTTGCCTCAAATTCCCATACATCCATCCCAAGATCAAAACATAAAATTCCGGAAACTTTTCCAGATCTCAAAATCCTCGGGCTTTATGTAAATCCGGTCAATAGTGGTTATGGTCCACCACTCGACAAGGGGGAGATGAACCTTCCGAATCTTGCTAAATTTTGCGAGATGTACTTTGAGTGGGCCTACTCTCAAAGCCTCATCAAGCGATTTCGGGACCTTTTATGGCCTGCGGCATTGATGCATGTCCTTCGGCGTGCTGCCCAAGAAGCCGACGCAAAGGAACGGGAGAAACGAGCAAGGTCAGGCGATGAGGATTGCGTGATCCGCGGTGCGCTCAAACCTTCACGCGCCGAGGCTGTAGGCACACCTGCAGCACTTGTGAAGCAGTACTTGCCTTCCCTGAATAAGCCTTCCAAGGAGGATCGCCCTGCTAGAATTGCGAGTGCATATGTGAATCGATCTCAGCCTTCGCAAGTGCCTCCGTGTCGCGAGGGGACCCCGGATCCTTATCCCTTAGGAACAAGGGTTGTAGGGACACGAAGTCGTGACTCTATTGATAGCTTGCTTGAGTATCGCGTCGAGGTGTGCCCTGTGCAGTTGGTTGCGCTGACAAAAGGGGGGATTAAGGGGTTCAGAGGGCCGCAGAAACAGCCGAATAAACCAGCGAGGAAGCCTGCGCCTGCGCCGGATAGTATATTGAGGTTGTGGATACCGGGGAGTGTCTTGCATCAGGTGCATCCTGGGCTGGTTGAGGATTATGCAATGAAGGAAGGGGGAAAGGTGAATAAAGAGCCGAAGGAAAGAAGGAAAAGAAAGGCTGATGAACCTGGAGAGAATGACTATGAGGGCGGGGGAACGTTGGGGGAAATACAGCCCGCCCTAGCGGCTCCTCGAGTTACACAAGCCGCACAAAGAACGCAGGCTGCTGTTAAGCCTATCGCGTCGCTAACTGCCCCGCGGGCGCACCTAGCACCGCTGACCCGCGAAGAAGGCATCAACGTCATATACCCCGGTTCATAGCAACAGGGGATTATACGCACAACGAGTGGTTTTTGTTCACGCTTCCTAATCCCGGTGAGTATGAAGACCTAGAAGACGGGGAGGAGTCTGCGCCTGCTTCCGTGGTCCAGAACGTGTGCCTACCACTGAGGCCTAGCACGGATCGTGGACAAGGAAGAATGTGAGGGAGAAGATGACCTCCTGCCGGATGCGCATGGTCAGATTAGTCGACTAAGCACAAGGCGAGAAGACTTGGGCAGAGCAAGGATAATGTAGCACCCACACTTACACGCATCCGCCAGGACGATGGCTTGCTCACTAGGCTGGACAAGTTGGATGCACCGCGTGTTGGAATGGTAAAGAGAAGAAAGATTGGGACAGCCCGATGAGAGGAATTCTTGATTCGTGGTCGGCACCTGTATCCCACCGAGCTTCGTGGCAGTTTAAGCCATCATCTTGACAAGTTAGTGTGCTGTCTCAGGGTAAAGACAACATTGACCTAGGTTGTAAAATTAAGTTGTATTATATTGGGCATAGATGACGGGTGACTGTACTACAAGTAGATTCTAACTAATTATTTTTCTTGAGCAAGAGTGTCAATGTTCCATTTTGAGAGGAGTTCGATGGTGTAGGGATCATGGTCGCCAGCGAGGAAACGGTGCATGGATGCCCAGGCAATCATGACGGCGTTGTCTAGGCGGGTCAGTGCGAAGAAAACGAAAGCGGATGCAATTTTACCTGTACACAGGGCGGGTGGAGGGAAACTGAGGGTTATGGGCGATTCGGAATCGACCTTTGCTATACATGCAGCCAGACTGGACGGAAACTTGAGTGTAAAGGGAGTAGGACGGGAAATGTTGCTCACCGTTCGCGGAGAAAGGTATTGCTGGCGACGCCTCCGCTGACGACGACATCTTGGACGTGTATACCTTGTGTTAGGCACCAGCGAAATGCAAGGAGGAGCTTTTCTTCCAATTGAGCTACGGCAGCGGTCTGGAAGCCACGAGCAAGGGCGAGCCGGGTAGGAAGGTCAATGTTGACGAGGCCGCCTTTGGCATCAAGGTATCTTTCGACGTAGGAATGGAGGGAAGAGTATGAAAACGCGAGCTGGCCTTTGCAAGGACGGGGGTAGGGAGGGAGTTCTGGAAGGTCTGCGTCGTCAAAAGGCTGGGCACAGAACTGCTCCAAGGCTGCACCGGGGCCGAGTGCGGTCCAGGGGATGCCAAGATGACGGGATACTTTGTCAAAGGAACGGCCGATGCTCTCGTCTGGGGTGGTGGCGAGGGTGCGGAAAGAAGTGAGAGAGGACGCGAGGAGGAGGAGAGTGTGACCGCCTGAGACAAGGAGAGTGAGAAAGGGGAATTTTGGGGGATTTGGATGGGAGGTGAGGAGGGGAGTGAGGGCATGAGCTTGCTAGGAGGCGTTTATGAGAAAAGAAGAGGAAAGGGGGGACGCGGTGCTCGCCATGTGGTGGACGCCGACGAGGGGCAGGTTGAGGGCAGCGGCGAGGGATTTGGCAGCGTTGGACGTGACGCTCAGACAGCCGGCGATGCCTGTGAGAGCGATGAGAAGGGCAGAGCAGAGGGACGACTGGCGCTGGCATACCTGGACCGCGGGTGAACGCGATGCCGTCGATGTCGGTGCGAATGTCGAGCTGTGCTTCGTCGAGGGCGCGTCTGACGGCGAGAGGCTGGAGAAAGAGTCGAGTCAAAGACGGGGACGACAGCGAGCAGCAGAAGACTGACGATGTTGTGCTGGTGGCCGATAATGGCGTACTTGGGGTGGATGCCGCCATAGACCTGGTGGCTGGGAGAGACGGTGAGCGGCGGACGACGGGGACAGAGGAACTGCGGACATGGAGTGCTGCTTGAGCACGACGTTGGCGAGGATGCGCGGCGCCGACGAGACGATCGCGGCACACGAGTCGTCTGCAGAAGACTCGAGGGCGAGGACGGTGAAGGTGCGGAGCAGTGGACGACGGGGGAGACGACGGGCAAGAGAGAGCATGACGAGGACGTCGTGAGAGACGACGAGCAGGACTGCCTCTGATCAGGACCACGATGATGGACTCGACTGATGGGCCGCGACCGCCGCGGCTTGCGTTCCCCTCGCATCTCCTCTCGTCGCCGGCGCAGCTCCTCCATCTGCACGGGCAGCCACCGTCGCCGTCGTCGATGGCCACGCCGCTCCCCACAAAGTCGCACTCGTCGCCGGCCAAGGTCTGGATTTGATGCTCGCCGTTGTTGTCGGCGCTGACTATCGACAGACGTCCTATGGGCGCACGTACGACTCGAAGCTCGTCTCGCGCGAGATGCACCGTCTGGGCAATCTGACGACCGCCCTCGCCGTCGTGCCCAGCGCCGCCGCGGCTGCCTCTGCGTCGTCTCTCGCGCTTCCCGCGCCGCCACAGCCCAGCCTCGCGGCCACGGCGTCGACAGACCCCTGGGGCGCGCTGCATGTCCATGTGCTGCCCCTCTTCAACGGCGAGCCCCTGCGCATCCCAATGTATGTCCAGCGCCCTCTCTGACTGTGATCGTGCCAACCGTCTCCCAGCGAAGACCTCAACGTGCTCGTCAAGCGCCACATCCAGTCGGTCGTGTCGTCGTCGCCGTCCAAGGCGCTGTCTGCCCTGGAACACGACGCCTCTGACCTGATTGCGTCTGGCATGGTCACGCTGAACGCGAAGCTCATCGGCATCGACGACGAAAAGCTTATCGCACGTGTGGTCGAGATCTGGGGCTTCTTCTGGGACCAGGTGCTCACGTATGTCGAAGGCGTCCGTAGTCTCCTCTTTGTCGTCGTCGTCGTCGTTGATCTCATGCGTTGCCCTCACAGGTCCTGCTGCCCCTGCAGACCAACCCCTTGCTATTGTCTCTATATCGCACGCCCAAAGCACACCACCGCCCAGCGTCGCCGACCTCCACCGCCGCCGTCTCTGCCTCCCACATCGACGTCCGCTGCGTCGCCCTCAATGCATTTCGCGACAAGATCATCCTACCCCTCTCACAGAGAATGTACCAGCGCCTCGCCATGCCCAATCGACAAGACAACTATAACCAAGAAACAGCTTCGTACCAGCAACCACGTCTCCAGCAAATGCATGTCTTTCTCTTTGATACTATCCAATTTCCCACTAACTCAGTCCCAGGCTCCTCGTCCTCTCTTCCCAGCGCAGACCCCGTGATCTCGCCTTTTCCCTCACCGCCCCCGCACCGACTCCCACCCCCGGCGAACAGGCCATCATTGATCTCCTCCGTGTCTCCCGCAGTCCTCGGCCAGAATATGACGCCCGAGCACAAGCGCTCAAACAACTCGCCCCCATGTCCCCTGTCACACGCGCTCCGAGCTTCCTTTCTGGTGGCCTTCCGCGCGACCGCCGCGGCCGTATCGCCCAAAAACAAACCGGACGTCCACGCCCACCCGATCTTGTTGGGCTTGACGAGGACGTCTTTTGGGACGAGACGCCCCGCGGTGGGTTGGTGGAGAGGGAAAAGGACAGGGAATTGTTAGAATCGCTCAGGAGCCCAGATATCGATGCAACTGTCGCTGCCGCGAGGGCCAGTGTCGGAGGGTGGGGCCTCGGCGAGGGACATGAGGATGTCGCAAAGACCGCAGACGAGGAAGACGACGATATGCTCGAGCAGGTGAGTTTCTGCAGTTTTTCCAGCCTGACAGTGCCCCCTGACCTCCCTTTGAGGCTATTGTAGATTATATGGTCGGGATGACTACCTCACCCGACAACAGGCGGAAATTATGACACATGAACGGGACATTGTAGTTGTAGCTAACAATCTGTATCATCATCACTCCGGTATCCCATAACTATCCTGTGGCCGACTGAGCTCTTCTATTCTGTTCAGCAGAGAATCAACTCTGCTTTCGAGACCAGAGACGTTGCCGCGCACGACACCCCGGTTCTCCTCGAGACTCTTCTCGACCCTCGACACTGCTCCATCGAGCTCCGTGAGCGTCTCGTGCATCTTTCTCTGCTCTTCCTCGACTCCCTTCAGTGTCTCCTCAAACTCTGCCGCAGAGGTGTGCAATGTCGCAAGTGTCCGTAGACGCGTGAGTATATGAGGGATCTGGGGCAGAGCAGGTCCAAGGCGTGAGAGGATGGGCAGAACGGTATCTTGAACATGCTGGGGCGCAGGTGTGATCGCGTCAGACTCGGGCTGTTGTTGGTGGCGTTTTGCTGCTTGTTGCTGAGCCGCGTTGACGCGCTCAAGGTCGGACTGGAGGATTTTCAGACGTCGCGAGATGGAGTCGAGGTGCCGAGGTTGGGCGAGGAAGGTGAGCTGAGAGTTGAGCCGCGTTATGAGGGGGAGTAGTGGCGGCGGGAGGGGAGTGGTCTGAGGGAATCGTCAGTGGGGTAGATGCATGGAGGCTGGAATGTGTCGTACCTCGTCAAGAGACGTGCTGGATGAACCGACGAGTCTTTCAAGCTCGCCGACGCGCCGATCCATCTCTGCGATGGTCCTCGTCTCGGGCTTGCTTTCATCGTTGTTCTTGGCTGTCTGGTCTTTTGTCGTCCTGACCGTTTGTTCCTCCTCACGGTCACGATCGTCACCAAGGACGGCACCGACCAGCTTGGCCCTCCCCTCTTTCCCCTTTCGTATCTTGTCCAACCTACCTCTGACGTCTACCAGC
>QGOA01004579.1:0-36250 GCA_003313075.1 Termitomyces sp. MG16
GATTACATAAACATAGATTCATTCTGTAGCTACGATGCCATAGTATCTTACATGATTTAATCAGAATTTTATATACTTCCCATCCTTCATGCCAATGTCATCTTTCAAAAAGTATGAAACATTGGGACAGTTTTTTGAGCCACTGTAGGATCAGTACAGGTACCTAGAGCTCAGGCTCTAGGTCACTCAGTTACATACCTCCCTTTCAGACTGGTTACAGTCTCTAAAAGGGTAGCGCTTGCAATCACCCCCCCACACTCCAGCAAGGCATTTCCTGTAGTTTGTTAGTGTTGAGGTTAGCTGACGATTCTATAAGCAATGCTTGCTGTATCATGCAGACGGTGGATGGTGTAACTTGCTCTTGGGAAAGGCGGCCATATCAAAGTTGGTGTTAGCCAAGGTGGACGCCTCTGTGGGAGGTTGCGTTACCAACAGGTTGTCAGTGGTTGTACTAACCACTGATGGGGATGGTAGTGGGCCTTGGTGCGGGCCACGCATCCAAAGATCGTGGCAACATGGTTCCATCCCGACAGGATAGTAGAATCCTTCCTTAAGGTACGCATGACCTTGAGTGAATTCTTCTGCAAGCAAGGCTTGGAGATGGATGACATCATCCGCAGTAGGAGTCCTCCATCCATCCCACTGCAGAATTGCTGGTGGCTCCCCATAGAGGTCAAGTCTACAATGCCGTTCATTGTTGACGTCTCTGTACACGTCCAACGAGGCATTTGGTGCTCAGAAATGGCTCTCCAGGTAGACCATGCCAAATGTGTAGGTGTGGTCTATCCATTCCACTGGTACGCAATTTATGAGTAGGACCCTTAGTACATCAGCCTCACTAATGTTGGCTGACATGGAGTCGTCGAAGTGTGGAGTCATGAACTGCACATCTGTCCATGACATTGGCTCAAATGGCTGACCAGGGTTAGCTGTGTTGTGGGCTTCAATGGCCTCACAATACATCCCAGGTCAGTACCCTGGCAAAGCGGCTTCAGAGTCGCCCTTGAGGCAATACTCCTCAGGTGATGGCATGCCCCAATAGAGTGCAATAATGGATACGGAACGCATAGTCCATGGCAATGCCCAGGACAGCATTCATCATACCAGGACGTGAAAAATAGAGCATGCTCTGTGCTAGGTGGTCAAGGTCAAAGGTATGTTGTATACCTTCCGAGTCAAATCCTGCAAGCGTGAACACGAGTTTGCTTCTCCACTCTTTCCATTGGAGATACACTTCAGGTGTAGGCAGGACAGCCAGGTCCATCCATTGGTCATGAAGGTCCAAGGGGGAAGAATTTGCTCAAACTCAGGCCACAAACCAGCTCCATAGTGCGATCCCTCCACATTTGACTATAGTTCATTGATACATGCTGAAATTCATGTAGGAGGTAGTACGCCTCAATGTGGAGTGGTAAGGCCTTCATCTTGTTGTCCACCAGCACCAGCAATTTACGGGCCTCTTGGGGTTCATGGGAAACCCCCGTGGTGCAGTTTTTGTCAGCAGTATCAAGGTATGATAATACCTTGTTCCCTTCTTCTCCTGCTCCTGAGCCCACAGTGCCTCATCTTCCACAAACACGGTATTTGACAACCATGAATAGTAAAAGTGGCGCTCCAGTGCACCACCAAAGAACCAATTGGACCGCTCAGTGGTGGTCCCCTCTCCAAATATGCCTAACCCTTCAGGGATACACCCCGTGGCCTGTTCTATCCTGTTCTGGTCAACCTTGGCCTGCTTGTTGGCAGCAGCCTTCCTACATGCAGCAGACTTATGGTTGCAACTCAACTGCAAGTTCTTTTGAACTGCTGTCTCCCCTTCTGATGGTGTCTCCTCAGTGCTTGGTCCATAGTTGCTGACCTCACTATTGTCGGTGAGGCCCATAGCAGCTAATGTAGGCAAACAATTTTCCACCTCATTGTCTGTCAGTGCATCATGACGAGATGGCTCTGGCATATAAGACTTGTGCAGTCTCTCAAAATATACTGCAGGCAGAAAGAAGATGATCTCTCCAGATCTGGATCCCGTTGGCACGTTGTTCAGGAACTGCATCATTGCTGTCTGCAGAGCCCTCTTTGGTCTGTTCTGCACCTTCACCATGCCAGGCATGTGCACTAATGTCCTCAGGCCCCGGTCTTTGTCATCCACTACTATCTCATTGTCACCCCAGTCCTCAGAGTGGAGTGTTACCTCTCCTGCCTCCTTAAGTTCTGGAGGTGCTACAGGTGCCTCCACTTCCTCCTGCATCCTGAGGCGCTTAGCCTCAGTCTGCTTCTCTGGCATTGTCGCTTGCTGCTTCATCATATTGGCAAACATCTTGATCATATTGTTGTTATGCTGTTGCAGCATAACAATTTTGTCCAACAGACCCATGATCACTGCTTGAGCTACTGGATCCTTCAGAAACTCCGATTCTGGAGGAACACACTGCCCCACAGCCAATAGTCGCTGCCACACTATTTTGATCTGAGGATCTGCCTGATCCTCCAACGCTTTTCCCTTCTCCTTTTTGCTTGCTGTCAACCTACATGAGGATGGTGACCGCCTACATGCTGGGGGCGACCATGGTCACAGTGATCTGGGTCGCTGCACACCCTGCGCCCTTGTTCAATTTTGGTCTTCTCAAAATGGAGGCTCCTTGCACCTCCTATTCACAGGCTCCCTCATAATAACAACTCTTCTCACCAGTTCTCGTGGCAGTGACCACTCTCTTTCTCTCCAAGGTGGTACCACCTCATTTCTTGTCCTCACCTCCCTCACTGGCAACTGCTCACAATCCTTCCAAGAGAATTCCATCTCCTTCTGCTTACTCCCTCTCCAATCCTCATCCACCTCCAGGACCACCTGTTGTGCCTGCGGCATCATCATTCCCCATGGAACTTGCATTTGCATAGCCTGCTGCCCAGGTCCACCAGGACCTGGGAAAAATGGCATCGGATAATATTGCAGGAAAAATGGTGGAGCCTGCCCAAATTGAGCCATCGTTGGGTATGCTGCCAATCCTGGCATCAATACCGCTGCACTAACACTGCTCATTGCTTAAACTGTCTGCTGTTCTCCCCCCACCAGAACCCTGTGGGTTCTGCATCTGCTGACTTGGCATCTGCCCAGGCAAGAAATATGACATTACTGAAGCTGACATGGCAGTCTCCAGAAAAAAAAAATTGCTTCTGTCAGGTTACATAACCTGATCTGCCCCTGACAGATCTGACCAGACCATCTTATCATCTCTGATCCCAAGATGACAATCTTATCTTATTACATGTGCAGTACATATCTGACCTAATCCCATCTAAGCACATGAGCGGTTAGATAGCTTCCTTGGCTGCCGAACCCCTTGCAATTCCAAATAGCAATCCAACACTGCCAGCTGAGAACATGTACTCAGTGACTCCCATGTTGTGTCTTCTGCACTCCACCAAACCTCAAATTTGAGGTTCCTTCCATCCACCCACCAATGTCCCAGTATCTCTTTGACAAACCACTCCTGTTTGTCACTTGCTCTGAAGTCATACACCTCAGGCATTACTCAATTTGGAAACAAGGCATCATCATTTGCCTTGTAGGGTTGGAGTAAAGATACATGAAACCTGGGCACAATTCTCCTTGCCTGCAATGCTGCAGGCAACTCCAGCATATAATTTGACGTGCATGGGTTGGCCTCTAGGATTCAATAGGGTCCAATGAATTTTGGACACAATTTACTCGCCCTCCCCTTGGGAAGGTTTAGATTCTCCGTTGACAAGTACACTAATGTGCCCTGCATTAGTTCTGGATCTGCCCTCCGCCGTTCATTTGCATGTCGAGTCTGAAAGACTTGCGCTGCAATAATTGCATCATGTGCATCGGCCACATTCTCCAATGCCTGCCATGCAAAGTCTATTACGCCTTTGTGCACCACCTCAGCCCCCCTGAGTTCTCAAATCATGGAGGGCAGATACCCTCCATTCAGTTGAAATGGTGCATATCCAGTGGTCTCTGATACACTGGCATCAATCGCAAATTCAGTCAGCAGGATTTTGTCCACCCAATCCTGTTGGTCAGGCCTGACCACCGTCCTGAATATCTGAGCCATGCTCTGATTGGCTTGCTCAGTCTGCCCATTGGTCTGAGGGTGGAACAATGTAGACATCAGCAGTCTTGCTCCAAGCAACTTATGCAGCTCATGCCACCATAGTGACATGAACTTTGAGTCCCTGTCGCTCACAATCGAGCTGGGGAGGCCATGAAGCCTCACAATATCCCTGAGGTAAATCCACGAAAGCTCAGAAGCTTTCATCATAGTGTGCACTGGAATCAAGTGCACCATACTGGTCATGCAACAAATTATCACCCAGAGGTAATTAGATCCTCTGGCCTCCGGGAACAGTCCCACAAAGTCCATTCCAATGGAGTCTCATGGCTTCACTGGGATTGGCAGGGAGTGCAACCTCCCTGCAGGCTTCTGGTTACTAGTCTTTGCCCTCTGACATGCTATGCACGTCTTGCAAAACTTGGTAACTTCCGTGTACATCTGAGGCCACCAGTATTACTGCCTCAGGTATTCCAATGTCTTGCTGGCTCTGAAATGGCCCACCACCTCATGAGCCTGCATAAGTACAGCAGTAATGAGGTTGCAATTTCACAGCAGGCACACTACATCATGATCGCAAATATTTTGCATCTATAGCAATCCTTCTGCATCCACTTTGAAGCATGGGTGCTTGTCTGGGTGATCTAAGACCTCAGAACACAGTGGATCCTTCAGGTACAACTGTTTCACTCTGGCTCTAAAGTCATCGGTAACTGCTGGCAGAGGTGCACCGTTGTCTCCATGCGCTTTCAGTGTCTCAGCAAGGGTCATTTCCCGACCCCTTTGCTCTGCTGGTTCTTGCTCCAGGACTTCTGGCTGTGGGCTTGGACTCCTCTGAGCCAGCTCAAGCTGTTCAGCTTCCAAGTCCCATGCCTCTTGCCTTTCTCTTGCGTGTTGGCTGCACTATAGCTCTCACACTTGCATTGCCCTGAGCTCTACCACATGCTCTTTGACCTCTCTGTAACAATAGTAGGGGAGGTTGTCACCTTGGAGATCAATGCGCACATCCGTGTTGACATACTCATGGCTATCGTGGTGTTCAGTAGCCCTATCGCTCTTGAAATACCTCGACAGACAGTCAGCAACCTTATTGAGCTCACCCTTGACATAAGTTATGTCAAACTGATACCACAACATATAGTCAATCCACCAGCACTGCCTGGGGAATAAGGATGCCTGAGTTTTAAAAAACTCCAGCACTTTGTGATTGGTGATGATGTGGATTTTATATCCCATCAACTTGTCTTCCCACTTGAGGAGTGCCTCAAGTATTGCCAATGTTTCCAGTTCATGCACTGCATAATTCTGCTGTGCTGACGTGAACTTTTTTGACATGAATCCAGCAGGGCAGCATGTTTACCAAGTCTGACCTTGGCCATACATGGCACCAACACTGGTCTTTGAGGCATCACAGATGAGCCAGATAGGCTTAGCTTGTTTCAGGTCAATAGGATAAATCACTGGGGTCTTTGAACAGATGCATTTTATCATCTTGAAGCACCGCTGGTGAATAGGCTGCCGTATGAATGGTGCTCCATTCTGCGTGATTGCCATTAATGGACCCATGTATGTGGTGATGATGCCAACTGTGGTTGGGTGTGCTGGACGTATATGCAGTACAACTGTTTCCCACCATCTAGTCATTTCTGCTGTATTAGCGGCCTCTTCTCTATGGCTCTGTGGTGATGGGCCCTCCCATCTCCATTATCCAAAGCCACTTGCATGGCTGGGATGGTCTCACTATCCACCATAATCTGGTTATTTTTGAAGTCCAGAATAACATTGTGCTTACGCATGTACGGCATCCTGACAATCATGTCATAGTGGTCAAAGTTTGCCACATTGAGATACTCCTGGCTCTTAGTCTTTGCACAGGCTATAGTTGCCTGTGTTCTGAACTGAACAGTAGCACAACTGCCCACAGTTCCCAGTTGAAGAAGCAATGGCTCCTTCAGCTCACTCACATAAATCTTGTGTACCTGACAGAATTGAGGCATTATACCAGTCGTTGTACTCCCAGAGTCCCACAAGGTCCAAGCCTTGTTCCCATCAACTTCCATGTATGACGCAAGGCACTCTTTGTCCTCTCTATTCAGTGCTGGCCTCGCCAGCTTTTCTGGTGATTTACAAAGGTGTACCTTATACACCTTAACATTGGCCGCTCCTATTGGGCAGTCCATTTTGCTGGCAGGGTAATCTGTCAGGGCTCCCATGAACTCAGTGTTGGACTCTTGGCTATAATAGTCATTATTGTAGATGTCATACACATCTACCTCAACATATTTGGTGTCTGAGTTGTCCTCCTCCCCAGGAACATTATCCGTCTCTGTAACCTTAGTGTCAAGGTGCTCCACCTTGTCATCATCGACGTCAGGCTCATTACCTGAGTCCACTTCTTCCTCGTCAGGGATAGCAGTCTGCACTGCATGCACAAATGTGCGTGGTCTTGCTCCAGATGGATGCTGTGGCTTAACTGGACACTCCCTTGTGAAATGTCCTGCCTGCCCACAATGGAAGCACCCAGCATCTCTTGCCTGGGCAGAGTTGCCTCCCAACTTGGGCTTCCTCCCTATGGGGAGGTCCACCAGTTTGCCAGCATCCGCTCCCTCCCCTGGCTTGCCCTTTACCTCGCACTGCACCAGTGGATAAGAGCTCCCAAACCTCGGCACTTGCCTAGCAATTGGTTATATTACAACCTGTGGGTCCAGGTTGTCAGCCAAGTCTCTCCATCTTGCCTAGAAGGTGCCGACCTTCCAAGGCTCCAGCCGTCTAGCCTGACGCATCTTGGCACAATGTAGATCAAAGTGCCGTGCCACTTTGTGCGACTGTTTGTACCGCAATATGTGTGCCACAAATTCCTCCATGGAATTCACTTCGGGAGAGAGTCCATCATCACAGATCAGGGACTCCCTCATTGCATCTGGGATACCCCTCAAAAACGTATTTATCATTACCCAGCTATCTGGGTATATAGACATATTTTGAGCATAGTCAATCAAGGTATCATAGAAGCCTTGAACTTCCAGCTTCTCCATAAATGCTGCATTTACAAATGCCTCCCATGCATCTTGCATAGTCAATGCACTGACAAATCAGTTATATAGTTCAAGGATGATGCCCTTGAAGGTCCACTGCTGCCGTGCTCTGTTATAGTGGAGAACATGCTGCCGAAACCAATTCTTGGCCAGCTCTTCCAAGAATTCTGGCAGGACAAATATGTGTTCTCTGTCCAAGCAGTCCCCTCCATACTGGCATGCCGCTAAGTGATTACATATGTCCATTGTCCAATTTTCCAAGTCACTGAACTTAGACTCTCCCTTATACAGTTGGATATGCTTGGATTCTGCCTTACATAGTTTGATATCCTCCAGTAGCCATAAGAGCATGTCCACCGCATCATCTATTATACTGCTGAGGTGCTGGTGCATATTACTATTGTACACCTTTGTCGCCTCAGATAACCCAGGAGTTTTATTCCTACCCTCCACTGGTGGAATAGTGGAAAAGGCCCACACAGGTCTTTGACCTGTGCCATATGCTGGAGATCCACCAGTCCCTTGCAGTGGTGACTGCCTACCACTGTCTTCTCCATCTCATTCAACTGGGTGTGGAACTGTGTCCTTCCATCCTCGCTCCACATGCTCTGTGCATTTACAATATTGTTCCTGCATAACGTCTACAGAGGTCCGCCCTTCAGACACTATACCTTGATCATCTATCAAGGTATGGCCTTAGCCATTCAGGTCCTGATTCCTCATGCGCTGATATGCCACACAATCAGCTAAGGATGCAGCCATTGGCACATGACACTGGAACATCCTCTCGTCTGACTCACTTTTGACCTGCTATGAGGTAGCATCTTCCACCTCATGCTCCTCAGACCCTGCTCCTGGCCGAGTAGCAGTTGACTCCTCTGTGGACTGAGGTCACCCCGTGCGGCCTTGGAATGCTTCCTGCCATCGTGCAGCATGAAATCTTGCAGCAAATTGTTCCTCTGACTTCCCTGGTTGCTGGGGAGCATAGATGTTACTTATTGCTTTCTCTGGGTGAGGGGAAAGTCTTGTCCTCACCAGGATCAATGGAATGAGGTTTGCTCCCTCTGGTGTCAAGGCCACTGAGCCTCAACGCATCTTTCTCTGCACATATGCCTGAGCTTCAAGCTCCAGGATATGCACATAAAAATCAATATATTCTAGCAAGTTTTCTGGAGGTACACTTTCACCTCTAGCCTGTATCATACGCATATGCTTCAGCACATACAATCCTAACCTTGTTTGTGTAGTCTCCTTGGTAATTATAGGGTACTTGCCTCATACCAACAACACCTGCACTTGTAGGATAGACCCATGACGCCCACCCTCCTCATCATCTGACATTTCCTGATCTTCCCAGTGTACTCCTGGTGTTTCTTGTTCTGGGCCATTGGCGTTGATTCAGTTGGTGCTTGCCAGCTGCCCAATCCTGGTGTCCTTCTGGTGAATTGCAAAGGTCTTCAACCTTCTGAAACATTTTGACTCATAGCTGATCTTCCAGGCCTTGACTGCAGGCACCCACCCCTACTACCTAATGCTGGGGTGTCCCAACCTGCTTGGGGATCATCATGACCACCAGCCGCTTGAGCTGGCTGTTGCTTGGTCCACTGTGTGCCACCTGGCATTCCTTGAGGTTGCAGTGGAGTACCCTCCACTGCTGCCGCTGCCACTAGCTCTGTGGCCAACGCCTGGTCTGGGTCTGCTGGCATGGCCACTGGGTACATGAATGACTGTGTGAAGATCTCACCTTTGCCCTCAAACTCCATTTGCTGTTGCATTGACATCTTCATCAATGTGTCAAACTAGGTTTGATGTTCAAACTTCTTCATGGTCTAGACTTTAGATCTAGACTCGTAGTACTTTTTGTAGGCGCAACCCAAAAGGTTCAAAAAAGTGAAACAAAGTCAAGAGCTTAAGGTCACACAAGAGAACCAGATCAGAATATGATTCTAGTCCTATGAAGTGTGAAATCAAAAAGCTACCTTAGGTAAGGTAGCTGCAGCAAATATACGTAGTAATTATGTAATGTGTATAGTATAATTATGTATAATATAATTATCACAATAATAAGTACTATGCAGTCCAATTTAGATCTGCTGAACAACAGGTAGGTTGTTCAGCATGTAGGATCAGTACAGGTACCTAGAGCTCAGGCTCTAGGTCACTCGGTTACATTCATACATATCATCCAATTGCCTATTCCAGTGCTTTGTGAAGATCAGCCAGTCTCAACTTGGCTACACCTATTATTCCATACCAATCCAAACCATATCAGGAATCATTGACTTTTTACACAGCCAGTATCTATAATGTCGCTAAGCTATCTAACGATCTAAAGATAGTCAAGGAACCCAGACCCTTGCAAGAAGACAGTCAAAATCTATTATATTTGGCAGTATTTCAAAGTGCCAAAGCTAAGTCAGAAGATCAGAGAGTTGACCAGGTTAGGAAGTGGCTACAGGATTTGCAATGACTATCAGATCTTATGGATATAGAATATGCCACATTCATTTGATATGCAACAACTTTCTTTATAGCTGAAGATTGACTTTAGTGACAAAATAGGGCTGGAGCCCACAAGCTAGTAATCAAACCAGACAGTCAAATCAGAAGTCTACATGCCATGCATGATGACTTGGGATACTGGGAACTCTATGTGATGAGGGCAAATCTTTTGGAGCATTTTTGGTGGCTTCAAGTTAGCGCCAATATTGCATGGTATATTTGCACTTGTCATCTTTGCCAAATCCAGCAGACATGTCAAGTTCTTATTCCTCCAACAGTAGCAACTCCAGCTCCATTATTTGGAAAAATATACATTGACACTATGCACATACCCAAGTCAGGGCACTATAAATACATCATCCAGAAAAGATGTTCCTTGGTACATTGGCTGGAGTTTCATATGCTCCAGCAAGAAAATACAGATGCTATAGCTAAGTGGCTCTTTGAGGACATTATCTGCAGATGGGGAGCCCTTCATGAGATTGTTATAGATAATGGAGCGCCTATAGTCAAGGCCCTTATTTATCTTGCAAAGAAATACAATATCCAGCACATTTGAGTCTCAGGATACAACAAACGCACCAATGGTATTGTAGAAAGACCCCATTTCAATGTTTGATGGGCATTATTCAAGGCAGTAGATGGTGATGAGAGTCGCTGGAGTAAAGCAACTTATTCAGTCTTTTGGTCTGAGCAAGTTACCGTACAAAAGAGGATGGGCTGTTCTCCTTACTATGCTGTGACTGGCACTCATCTCCTGCTCCCAGCAGACATTATAGAGGCAACATACTTACAATCCCCGCCAAACTTGATACTATCTTCCACCGACATGATTGCTAGGTGTGCTATAGACTTACAACAATGAATGGAGGATCTCGAGCATTGCATGAGGTAGTATTTCAAGCTAGATGACAGGCTGCACTGCAGTTCAAAAGTGAACATAGCACCACAATTTGAGGTTATAACTTTATAGCTGGTGCTTTCATACTAATGCACAACTTAAAAATAAGGAGATCAAAAAGCCACAAATAAATACCATAAAGTCACAACTAAAGACACTACAAAAGAGACTATAACATGACATAGCTACGATGTCAATGACCTCCTATGAAGCCCATGGGGAGAATTGAGCTTGCTGCTTGAATAGGGGCATGCAGGATGGCCTTTGTGGGCAGGAAGGCAAAGGTGGGGCGTGTGGCAGAGGCTTGGGGTGAAAACCTCAGCAGTAAAAAGAGCAGGTAAGAGGAGCCAAGTGAGCTCCTTTAGAATGAGACAAATTAGCAGACACCAAAAAACAAAGGAAAGCCAAATAGGGACTGATCAGTTTACCACTTTCTTCAAGGAGATGCTTCAAACTCATGGAGGAAGCAGAAATGGGGGGCTATCGGACTCATGAATGGCACTCAACAAAATGTGTAAAAAGTGGCTTACCGTGTCTATAGGCTCTTCCCCTTCAATTATCCACTCATTGGCCACAGCCAACAAGATAGTATAACATCTAACCAACATCATAATATTGCAGTTTTAGTGAGAAAAACCACTGTCAGCCATCTGTGCCAGAAACAACTCAATATGGCCCAATATGGCTGGGTGGCAGGGAGACTCAGGATTCACAATAAGGGAGAAAGGTACCAACATGAGGTGATACTAACAAGTTTCTGGTAGCCAGAACTCATAAAGACCTCAAGCTACTTGCAGGGTCACAGAGACTTAGGAATTTTCACATGTGCAAAACAATCATGGAGGGGCAACAACACTGATGCAATTCATATAACTACACCATTGGAAATCAAAAATCAAAAATCTGTCAGTTCTGTGGTGCTACAAAGAAGAGAAGACTACTTTATATAAATGACATGGGAGGCAGACACAAGCCAAGGCCCAGACAGGAGGAGGCACCTGTTGAGAGGCATCCCTCCTTTGAGAGGACCATGAAAGAGGTGACCACCAGTAGACAAGCAAGGAGCCTGTTGGTGAGGTGCAATTAGCCAGGAAGAGAGGTAATGGGGTAAGGAGCAGATGGACCAAGTAGTGACTCTCCTCCAGCAGCAGCTCAAGACAATCTTTTGCTTTAGTGGATAGGAGTTGCTTTATTTAGCAACTATCAGAAAAGAAGAGGGTGAAAATGGCAGAGTGCACCTGAAAAATACAACTCCAGGACTTCTCCATGCCAAAATAGATCAGAGGCATGTTATCTGCCCAAATCTCACAAGCAATGTGCAGCAGCTGACAATGACGACCTAACTCAATGATGCCATTGGCCAGTTCTGGCATGCCACCAGCTGGATAGTGGTGGAAGAAGGAGGTAGTGCATTCCAGGAAAATGGGAGGATCTATGATGACATGAACTCAATCACAGTGGAGAGTCCACACCAGGCCGGTTGGGCTGGCCATCGCAAAGACTGATGAGATTCAGTTGATGCATATGCAATTTATAGGACACGGCCAGCGTTTTGACTAGCGACAGCATGGAAGAGCTTTTCACAAGAAATGTGGACCCTGAAAAAAATGCTATTCAATAGGAGGCACTTGACTCATTTTAGACTATGCAAAGAGGAAGTTGACATTCTAGATCTAGCGCTTATAATCATCATCACTGAATAGCCACAGGCAACTACACTAAACTTCTTGCATGAATCCACTTATTATTTACAGACAATCCTGTTTCTTTCTAAGCTGGCATGGTATTGGCTATTGCGCTGTGCTGGCAAAGGAGTTTTTGTGCTATGATGATCTACTGAGTGTTTCCCCTTTTTCTTATTTTTCTTTTGATTACTTACAAACTGACAATTTTGGAACAAAGAGGGCATTTATTTTTAGTACAAGCTACAACAAAATACATATCAAAATTGACCAAGTTCAAAAAGTTCAAAGTGCTATGGGCTGGCAACTACAGATCATACTTGGGAAGGGCAGGGTCACCTAAAGGAAGCAAGTCCCTGTCCTGGATAGGGTTACTTGCTTGCTACTCAAGCACATCAGTAATATTGTCATGGAGCTCAAGCAGGAGGAGCTCACAGCACGCTAAGATAGAAAGATGAGAAGGCAGGTTGGTGGGTTCATGACCAACGATGTTGGTCATGTCCTTAATATGGTAAAGTTGCTGGCAAAGATCTGTGGAAGGATGGAGGGGAGTGACAGGATAGGAGAACTCATTCCTGAGCCAAGGAAAGGCATTGCCAGAAACATGCATGGCGGGAGGAGGCATCCAGAAGAGATCAAACTTATCAAAGGATTAGAGAAGGAAGAAAAGACGCTGATAGGGACAAACATACTTGAACTGTTACAGGTGCACAGGGTGTCTATTTATGGCACTCATTGCTGGAGAACATGTCCCTAGCAGAGGATAAGTGGATGCCATAGGAAGGCAAGTACCTCTAGCAGTGATGGCGCTCACTCTGAGCAGTGCCAGGCTGGCGGCACTAATCACAGTAGGCTGGTGAATAGCTGCCAGATTGTGTTGCTGCAGCACAAAGTCTCAGGCGTTATGAACCAATACCATGTGCTTGTAGTTCTTTTGCATGATGGTGTCCCTATCACATTTGTGAGTATGAATCCCATTGAAGGCACAACCCTGTTTCAATGCATTGCATCAGTAGCAAGGAAGAGAGGCAGTAGGAAACCAGCAGCCTTCAGGATCATTCTCAGACCAGCACTTGTCACACTGGTGATACGTCTGCCTCACTTGAGGCAGACAAAAAGAGTACAAAAGTCCTAAAAATACCCTAAAAACCGCTGAAAACTGTAAGCGTAAAAGAGTCAAAAACTGTAGACTTGGAACAAACTCACCAAAAAGAACCAACCCTGACCCATGAAGTGGCAACAAACCAGCTGACAAAGAGCAGTAAACGTGTAGTCAGGAATAAGCAATCAAGCTTTGATGAGGCAGCAACAGCCAGGAGGTGGCTGTGTGCGGCAAGGACAAGATCTCGGCAATACTCCTGAGATCGGCTCCCATCAAACACATTCACCAGTCCATCATCCCGACACCCTAAACTTGTTGTGTTCCCCGCCTGTAGCTCCTCACCACGACCAGCCACGTATCCAAGACCAAAGGATTGAGTGAGGGAATTAGGGAAGAAATGAGGGAGCCAAGGATACAAGAGTAAGGGAGGATGGTTTAGCCAGAAAAGAGGTGGACAAACAATTAGCCAGAATGGCAGCTCTGGTAACTGAGCAACTGGGGCCCAGACTGGTACCACTCTGTTCTGAGCAATCAGGCGTGCAAATGAGGGCGAACCAATGACCAAAAACACAAGGAATACATGGCGGTCCGTGTGTCAGGAGAATAGATATAAAAGGGGAGGAATCATGGGGGAGTCGGGCAAGTAATCGACTTGCCATGGCTTGGAGTCCCCAGGGAGCAGACGTCTTAGGCCTTATGCAGATAGATTTACTTCGGGTTCAGTATTAATACTATTTTGACCCATTTTTGAATACACTCTAAGCAAACTCTTAATAAATCAATTAAAAATTATACTACTATTACAAAGTATTAGTGTGTGCAACTTAGCCCCACGATCTTTGTGAAATAAAGTAATATTTACTCAAAAGTCTAGTTCAATTACATTTGAGCTACTTTTACATAAATAAAACTTTCATTTCACATCACTAAAAAGAAGTTAGCGATGTCACCAACCTATCAAGGACAAACAAGTACTTATTGCACCAATCTTTGCCCTAAAAGTGCGACGCTTCAAGAGTGCAACCGTAATCTTCTTCTTAGCGCCAAGTACCTGGACACCAGCTGGAATGCTAGTGTCAATGACAGTAGTATCGTGGTGAGGATACAACAAGTCACAAAGCTTTGTGTTGGTGAACATAGTTTGGGCCTAAAGGCATCAGAGATTAGACACTAGGGTCCAGCAACATCTAAAGAAGCACTTACAACATACAAAGGAGCAACACAAGCAGGAAGATTGACCTAGAATGGAGAAGTCAATAAAATAGAATAGGGAAGATAAGTGAAGTATGCACAGTATGTTTGGGAGAGCTAACATGAGCAGGTGGTGCTCATTCAATGACAATGGTGAAACTGCATGGAGGACTATGGGAAGTTGGATGTGCCAGGCCAGCTTGTGGTTTGCTATGAGATATGGCAATATATTTGATGGCTGAATAAGGTGGGGCAGTGTGAGTGGGAAAAGCAGCGCTTGGAGCAGAGCAAGTAGGAGAAGTAGCACCATAAAAAGGGCTGCCAAGAACAGAAGAAGGCTGAACAGAAGTAGAAGAGAGAGAAGTGGTAAGAGCAAAAGGGACAGTAGAGGCTGATGGAGCATTAGGGAGACTGGCAATGGCGGGCAACGTAGCAGCCGACTACTCAAGGTCAACATTGGAAATGTGGAAAAGAAAAGGAAAGACTTACTTTGCTAACCCCTGTGGTGGCCAACAACATGTTGATCTCATTAGATAGTGAGGGAGCCTAGTACAGGTGCTGAACCTTAGTGCTACAAAATCAAATCAAACTTAAAACTTACAAACAAATCGGCAAATGGATGCAACCAATTGGCACCTTCATATTCACGGTCCCAGGCCATGCACCACTCACAAACCTTGGCACCCCATGACCAGGAACTGTCAGAGCTGCAGACCACCAACCACTGCTGATAGAGCCGCATTATAGCAGGAACAGTTTGTGGTGCATTGGCAGGACTGGAAGACTTACCGTGATTGAATAAAAAGGAAGCCTTAGCAAGAATGTTGGGGAGGGCAGAGGCAGCAAAACCAGACATTCTGAAAAGATGGGACAAAAACACAAGGAGGAGACAGAGCTTGAAGAGGATTTTATATGGTGCCGGCAGCATCACATAGACCATAGCGCAGTCAAATTAATGATGGTGTTTGACTGAGGGCAGTCAATTTTTCAGTTGGGGAGAGATGATAGGCTTCTACTTAGACTGAGCACATCAAGGAACATTATAGGTCAACCGACACTTGACATACTGGAGACTCTAGTGACCAGTTTGGGTACAGAGCCGCCCTAGCTCTGTCGCTCTATTGCAAGACTTATCCATTTACTTTAATTATCAGTTATCAGTCCTTCAGCACACTCCATTCATCTACTTCAAGGATTGAGGAGGTTCAGAACTTATAGTGCTAGCACAATGGTGGGGAGTTGACTCTGACCAAACCCCAATCAATACCAGAAGAGGTTAACAGTTGGTGCTGTCAATCATCAAGGCACCTCAATCAGAAGTCTAAAGGAATCAATGATGATGAGACAGGATATATGCAGACCCAACATTCAAATCTATCAAAAGATGGTACAATGTTTAGCACCGGGATTAGCACTCATGGCATCTGTCAAGGATTTTCTAACCATACTCTGGAATGGCCTGACCAATTAAATTACATCAAAAAGTGAGCATACTCATACAATTTCTAAGTAGTTTTAGAGTCGCTATTAGTCACCATCACCCTGCTACAGGTCACCATTGACAGGTGGCCATTAGCTACAACCACAAGGAGAGTCACTAATTGGTAGTGCTGCCAATGGACTTATTTTTGGAAATACAGTAGCGCATAGTATAAAGGCTAGCTACTTTACATGTATATATCAACAAATTGTAACCTCTTAAGCACCCAGTTACACTTAGCATTCAAATCATGCTAGCTTTGCCTGACTTCATCACCAAGTTCAGCACTAGCTTCATCTATTTTGTCTTTGTCATTTACAGTGCCACCTATGGGCACATCATGCTATGCTATTCATCTTCTTCTCTATATCTTTGCTTAAACTATGATGCTTACTGTTTGCTAGGTAGCACCCAAGGCACTATTATCTAGCGCATTGTTCTACCACATCTGCTTGAGCACACTGGGACCCTGTCAGGACTCCTCACAACCATGCATGCCAGGTGCTGGAGACAGTGTTGTACTGCATATACGTCCAGTGCACCCAACCACAGTTGGTGTCATCAATGCCCATAGAGAAGGGCATACAAGCCCAGGTAGTCCAAAGCAAAGGGTTGCTTTGGATCAGAGGAAGTCAGGCCAACAAAGGCAAGCCTTCCACTTTCCTTGCAGCAATAAATCCACAAAGAAGCAATCATCTGCAGGACTTTCACCTGCTCTTCTGAACTTGCAAAAAGTATTGCAATGGTCTTGTATAGGGCCTCATCGAGTAATTGAGATATTACTCTGTCTCAGGTGGTAGAGTGGCAATTCATAGTCACCTGTTTGAATTTGTTGAGCAAGAGATAGCCCAACTGATGCTGACAAATCAGCATAAACTAGTTGTTCACCAGTGAATGGAGCCTGCAAAGCTCTTGAAGGCTGTGGGGGAACCTGCAAGGTGCAACTTGGTACACCTTACTAGTGTGGGGTGTCTGCACAGCATTGCCCTCTTTGTCAGCCTCAAAGGCCCTGGCTGTGTGAGCTTCTTGCCCAACAAAAATAGTGTTGGTCACTGGTAACTAATAGAATTGGGGAGACAACCCCATGCTGAAGAATAAGTTCTGATGCTCAATAGTGTGATCTTGATAGATCACAACACCAAGAGCATCAGAGATGTGCTCAGTTTTGTCTTTGAGGAGGGCAGCTCCTCATTTGGCACTATCTTGTGCCTGACAGTCCATCTTGGCCTGTCAATTACTGTTGTGCTGCTCATGTGCCATACATTGTGCTGCAGTCTCGTGTGGCACAGGGGATTCCATACAAGCCTCTTCAGGCTCCTCATACCAGTCATCATCAGAGAGCGGGAATGGCAGCCTCTCCAGAACAGAATTCTTCAAACATGGGTCCATCACCCACACACACCAAGAGTATCGGGCTGGGGGGCTCTCTACCAATACTGCAGATAAAAAGAGGATGTTAGCCCCTGGGGCCCCTTTCAGGGCATCCTCAGGGAAGTGCATGTTGACGTATGTGTGCCCTTTCAGATGCTTATTCTGACAATCCTTTCAGAGTTGCAAGGCTTTAGCCTTAGTGGGGCATGCACTGATGCCCCAGGAACTCTGCTCCCCAGAGGGTATAGTAGATACCACAGATAATGGTCGCAAAGATGCAACCTCAGATGCGCTACTAGCAAGGTGCTGAATCAGCCAGGACAGGGACATCATCATAGAGGAGGATGTCCTGTCCTAGTCTGGGCCAGGAGCAGGAGGGCACATCCTCCACTTGCCAATGCACTCTCTTGCTAGAGTCGGTGTCCTGACTTGGAGGTGTAGTCTGCCGCTTAAGAGCAGCCAAGAGAGCAAGGAGATCAGTTTTGTGCTGAGCATGCATATGATCCATGTTGTTCATTATCCAGCTGATGAGGACAATGGCCTCTGCATCGTGGAGGAATGACGAGTTTGTGGGTACGTCATACCCATTGTCTCCCAGGCATTGAAGGAGGGAAGCCAGGACAAAGTCCTGGTTGTGAGTGGGCTTGATAGCCCATGCTTTTCCTTTGTTGCATCAAGGATGCAACTCTTCTTCCGAGCTGGGCTTGGATTGGTGCAGCATCTCCAGCTACTGTAACAAGGAGAGCCTGGCCAGGCTCTCCATTGGTGCATTGGCCAAAGACTTGCTACTTTATTCTGTATTGAGAGTTTCTGTGCTCTCAATGGCTGCAGGGGCCTGCACAAGGGATGCTTGGCATCCCTCTGAGGTGTCAGCCAGTACTGTGGTTGACAGAGAAGCCAACTTGCCTCCCTTGATGAATGCCTCATATGAGGCATGCTGGGGCATTGTGCCCCAAGCTCCCATCCAAGCTGGGGAGTATGGCATTATTACGGGCACACCACCCATGCCAGGGTAGTGTACCAGGGCACTAAACTGGGACAAAAAATGTGCACCCATCGCCCCCCTCACCATTATGGAGGCAAGCTGTCCCCATCCTGGTGCTGCTTGGAGGCTGAATAGCCCCCTATAACTGGGCTATAACTGGGGTTGCTGGGATTGGCACTCAGCATGATGTGGTGCATAAGCGCCTGCTACTGGTTGCTGGGGCTGATAGCTGCCTATAGGTGCATTTTGGGGCATAAAGTTGCCCTGCATGAGTTGGTGTGACTGATAGCCACTGATAACTGGCTGCTGCGGCGAGTAGCCTGCCACTGGTTGTTTGGAAAGCCCACAGCCTATTGTGATTGTCCCCACTGGGGCACATTTTGGGTAAGTGGAGGAGCCATCTGCCCCCTTCTTTAGCCAATGGTAAGACTGATGGCAAAAACTCAAACTGCTGCTGCTGCTGCTCACTGAGATCCACAGGCATATTGTCCATGGTTGAAGAAAGAAAGGGAAAAAAGAAATTTTGAATTTTACGACGTGTCTCAGCCACAGTTGCTGACCAACTCAGCCAAGCCACAATCAGCACTGCCAATCAAATTAAGCACTGGTGCACTTATTTAACTGATGTGAGTGCTTAACATCCTTCAGCTCCAAATAGCGGTCAAGTGCCACCAACTTTGAGCAATGGGAGTATGGCTTCTATATTGTGTCTCTGAGGGACCAACATACCTCAAACTTGAGCGTATTCTGCTCAGTCCACTGGTGCCCAATTATGCACTTGACAAACCATTTGTCATTGTCTTGTGCCTCAAAGTCATAGGGGCCCAGGGCCGCCCTGTTAGGGAACAACACATTATTAGATGTGCTATATGTGTCAGGTTCTGCTGACGATGGAGGCCTCTGGAGGCAAGTGGGTCCTTACTAGGCAGACTCAAAGTCTACAGAGTGTCACTAGGTAATGAAGGATGAGTTCCAGAGTTTTGGTGGGGGCGCAAGAATACTACAGAGCGCCAGAGCTCATAGGGGGAGGTGGGGCAGGATCCCAGGCTAAGTCCGGAATATGGGGATGGGGAAAGGTGGAGCCTGTTAGGGCAGAGGATAACAGAGGATGATTGAAGGAAGAGACTGAGACTGAAACTGGGAGACTGAGTTAGAATCAAAGTGAGACTTAGAAGACCAGAAGACTTGATAGAGTAAGAAGATAGATTGAGTAGATGGTATGAAGTAGACAAGAGAGTATAGAGATGTTGGTTATAGCAATATCAAGACTGACGAGACAGGCTACTAACTACAGGTTAAATACCTGTACTGGGTAAGCTCTGGGTTGACCAGATAAGGTCCAGGGCTGTGTCCTCTGTGGCTAGCCCCATGCGATGTATTGCTCAGATGCAAGTCCTGTGCGGTGTATAGTCCGGGTATTGGTGTGACATTTTCCAGGTTGATTGTTGGGTGCTGGGCGGTGATCAGGGGGTCAGGGGCATCAGGCACTGGTGGTGAACATGTGAGGGGGTTGGGCGTTGGTCGGGGGTGTGTTCCAGGGTCCTGGAGTCAGAGTTGGGGGTTGGTCATGACATCACCCCCCTTAGTGCTGAGACCCTTTGAAGTGGTGGTGGCAGTGCATCTTCCTTGTGGAAACCAAAGTCAAAGTCCGAAGCCTAATGACATCAGTCATGGGGCTAGAAAAGAAAAAATTTTTTGAGTTCAACTCTTGTTCAGCATGTCACGCCATGCTATGCCCCTCCACTCTCCTACCCCCCCTGCTGCCAGGGACAATATCCTGGCCTCTTGGCAGGAGTACAACAGGCGGAGGGTAGAATATGATTGGCAGTGAGACAGCCTCCATATTAGTGAACTTGTCCGTGAGTAGTGTGATACTGTCCTTCAGCTCATAGCTCAATTCTTTCCAGGGGGTCAACGTCTGGTCCCGGTCTCTCCTCCTGTGGTGGGGCCTTCCAACCTTGCTGTGGCAGCCAGGTTGGTGCCTACCCCTGGGCCATCTTCTTTCCCAGGGGTTTTGCAGGCTCAGCTGGGTCTGTCCCCCTTCCATCCTCATTCCAACCAGCCCTTGCTTGGAGGGGGACAGATGTGGCCTGTCCTTCTTGCCCAATGCGTCTCTCAGACTCAGGTGATGCTGAAGCAATTTCTGGTGGCACAGGGGCACTATCAGGGTCCCCCCCAGTGCAATCTTGGTGTGAGGCAGTGGATCCAGTGAGATTTACATGTGGTCATGTTGGGCCCTTCTGAGATTTAGGCAGTGTGTAATGTGTGCTCAGTGCAAGGTGCTGTGCGACTTCAAAGAGCTGGTGGCAGAAGCCCATCAGGACACCTTGATGTGTGTGGCCTGTTGCATTTGGCATGAGCATTGCTTGGTGGAACTGGCATGGAGGGCAAGGTGTATGGCATAGGAGCAGAGATGGGATGAGGAGTGGGTAATGGGGCATCTGAGGAAGGGTCAGGAGACGTGGATGAGGATGAGGGGGATGTTGGGGAGTGCAGCACCCTTGGAGAAACAAGGTGAGAGGGTGCAGGGCTGTCAGTGCATCCATGCCAAATGTCCCGCTGTGGTGAGATTGTCAGACAATGACAAACTGGAGGAGCCTCAAAGGGACAAGAGGAAACAATGGGTGTCCCCCAAGGAGTTGGATGATGCGCAGCAGCCTCCTACCCAGCAGGCCCAGATGTCCCCTGGGGTCCAGGGGCACATGTCATCACCTGGGCCAAGTCAGGCTCTGTCTGGGGCTGCTCCTGGGCCTGAGAGAGGAAGTGTCATGTCATACTGCCACCAACTCGAGGAGGCCGCTGTTTGGGAGCGATGCCTGATGATGAGGCTTTGGGAGACATATGCAGAGGTGCAGCAGGAGTGGAGGGCGCAGGACAATATGCAAGCTGAGAGAGATGAGGTGAGTTGAGTGCAGGAGGCTCTGGAAGGGGAGGTGGCTGGTCTGAGAGCTCAGCTTGATCAGGGGGATGGGCAGGTTCTGGATCCTGGGGCACAGGAGGCAAGGGTGGCGGAGTTGCAGGAACTGCTGGGAAGGGTGGAGAGGGCCCAGCCAAGTCTGGTCCAGCAGAGGAGCTGGCTGGTTGGGAGTGTGGCAGCTGCCTGGGGGGAAGTGATGCATGACTGGTCACTGTGGGTTTCGTGGAGGCTTTGGCTAATCTTCCCAGGTTGGGCATGGGAGCATCACCTTCTGCTTGATGGGGGGCTTTGGCTCATGCCCTTATCTTGCAGGGCATGTCTTTGATGTCCGGCCCCTCCCTGGCTGAGGTTGCTCAGAGGGTGGGTCAGCTAGAGCACCTGCTAGCTGCCCATTGGAGACACAATCCCATTGTCCTGGGCATGTGGATAGAAATGGCAGTAGATGCAGGGGAGCCCCTTTCCTCATATGATGAGAGGGTGGTGGCTGTGGTGGTGTCAATGGAGGTGGCAGCAGGAGTGGCAGGGACAGGAATGAATGCTCTGGGGGGTTTGGAGACTTTGACAGGGACAGGGGAGGGATCCAGCAGAGCTCCCAGGTCATAGGTTTCCTCACTTTTACGGTCTTGTGTATTGGAGTTTCTTGTGTCATCTCTTTTTTCTTGTGGTATTGTATCATATTGTAGTCTAGCCTGTATATAAATTTCCGATGTTATTATGAGTATTGAAGAGAAGCAAAGGGGTAAGGAAAAAGTGAGGAAGACTTATTGGTGGGAGTTGAATCTCCAGTGAGTCCAGAGGCAGGGGTTATGCCCTTATGGCCATCTGTGGGGTCTTCAGCCCCAAGGGGGCCAGAGTTTATCTGGATGAGTGGCATGGAAGTCCTGGAGCTTGTCGGAGGCATCCTTCAGGTTTGCCCAGGATTCCCAGGTGTTGTCTTCTGGCCCGTAGCTGGTCCATCATATGAGGTAGTTTAGTTGTTCTCAGATTACCTGGGAGTCAAAGATGTGGTCAACCTCATAGTGATATTTGTTGTCCACTTTGAGAGGGGGGGATGGTCAGGGCATTGTCTGGGGAAGGGGTCTGGGGCATGTTTTTTGAGGAGTCGGACGTGAAACACAGGGTGCAATCCTTTCAGCCCTGGAGAAAGGTCAAGTTGATAGGCATGGGAGGATATTTTCCAGGTAATTTTGAAGGGGCCAAAATGCTTGTGGTTGAGCTTCACGGAGGTTGCGTTGGTCAAGCCAGACCAGGGTCCCAGGAGTCCAGTCAGGTGTGTTTTCTTGTTGGAGGTTGGCGTGTTTGGAGTAGGCTTTGTTAGTGATGTCAATCTCATTCCGGAGGAATTTGTGGAGGCTCCAGAGGTCTTGGGCAACCTCATGGACAGTGTGGGCAGGGATGTCCCAAAGAGACAGGGTTAACTGGGGGTAGTACCCCTTATTGGCAAAGAAGTGGAACACACCCGTGGCAGAGTGAGGAGTGTTATTGTAGATAAATTTGGCGAGGGAGAGTTTGGCGTGCCAGTAATTTTGGAGATAGTTCACATAGATCTGGAGGTACTGTTCCAGGGTCTGATTGACCCGCTTGGTCTGCCTGTTGGTCTTGGAATGGTATGCAGTGGAGAGGTTGATGCAGACACTGAGGATCTTGCACAAGGATGTCCAGAACTTTGAAACAAAGAGGGGTCCTTGATCAGAAATGATGTCATTGGAGAGTCCATGCTTTGAGAACACATGTTCCAGGAAGAGCCAGGTGAAGCCTGGGGTGTCATCAATGGTGTGGCATGGGATGAAGATGGCTTGCTTTGTGAGTTGGCACATGATGACAAGAATGGTGTCAAAGCCCTCCAATTCTGGAAGTTTGATGATGTGGTCCATGGAGATCAAGGACCACGGGTGTCGTCCAACAGGTAGGGGCTTGAGTAGCCCATAGGGTTTGTGCTGGAAGACCTTAGCTTGGAGGCACGGTTTGCAGGCTCAGACGTACCAGGTAATATCCTTCTTCATTCCTGGCCAAAAGTAAGTGTGTGAGATGAGTTGAAGGGTTTTACATATTCCCAGATGTCCCCGGAGCTTGTGATTGTGGTGCTGTTGGAAGATGTCAAGGCAGACATTTTTATGATCTGGGGTGTAGATGCAGCCATTGTGGAGGAGCAGCTTGCTGTTGGAGGAAGAGTGAAGGAGGGGTCATGAGGGGGTTTGTTGGAGGAGGGGTTCCAGGGCTCATGCCAGGTGAAGTAGTCATCTCGGTGATGATGCCAACTGTGGTTGGATGCACTGGACATATACGCAGTACAACACCGTCTCCAGTGCCTGGCATGCGGATTTGTCAGGAGTTCTGGCAGGGTCCCGGTGTGCTCAAGCAGAAGTGATAGGGCGATGTGCTAGATGATAGCGCCGCGGGTGCTACCTAGCAAGCGGTAAGCGTCGTAGTTTAGGAGAAAATATAGGGAATAAAATGAATAGCGCAGCATAATGTGCCCATAGGTGGCACCGTAAATGACAAAGACGAGATAGACAAAGCTAGCGCCAAACTTAGTGACAAAGTCAGGCAATGCTAGCGCAATTGGAACACTAAGTGTAACTGGGTGCTCAAGAGGTTACGATTTGTTGTTATATACATGGCAAGTAGCTAGTTTTTATACTATGCGCTACGGTATTTCCAAAATAAGTTCCTTGATGGCGCTACCAATTAGCGCCTCTCCTCATGGTTGTAGCTAACGGCCACCTGTCAACGGCAACCTGCAGCACATGGGTGACGGCAACCAACAGCGACTCTAAAACTACTTAGAAATGGTATGAGTTTGCTCACTTTTTGATGTAATGTAATTGGCCATGCCATCTTGGGGTATGGTCGGAGAATCCTTGACAGACGCTGTGAGCGCTAATCCTGGCACTAAACGTTGCACCATCTTTTTGATAGATTTAATTGTCAGGTCTGCATGTATCCTGTCTCGTTGTCATTGATTCCTTTAGACTTCTGATTGAAGTGCCTCGGTGATTGACAGCGCCAATTGCTAACTCCTTTCGGTATTGATTGGGATTTGGTCAGGGTCAACTTCCTGCCATTGTGCTAGCGCTATGATCTATGAGCCTCCTTGGTCTTCAAAGTAGGTGAATGGAGTGTGTTGAGGGGCTGATACTGATGATTTAAGATGAATGGATAAATCTTGCCATAGAGCGCCAGTGTAAGGGCGACCTCTAGAGGCTGTGGCTCAGTCACACAGCTGGCAGAGGGAGATCCAAAGTGTATTAGAATATATACTGACAATATCAAGGTAGCTACTCACCTGGCAGAGGGAGATCCAAAGAGAACAAGTCTGGGGATTCCCTATGCCAGGTTGGACGCTTCTGGGGCCTCTGAAGCGTGGGAAACAACTGTACAGTACAACAAAACCTTAAAAACTCGAAAATTGACTAACCAAACAAGTGTGCAAACAAGGGAGGAAAACTCCGGACTTTAGAAGTCAGAAAGGCAAACTCCGGCTTATCTAAGCAGCCTGGAGCGGTGCTGAAGCGCCCACACTTGTCTGAGTGATAGCTAAAGAACCAGAGCACCTCAAAGGTTGAGAATAGTACTAACAGATAATGTTGGAAAAGTAGTAACAGCAAAATGAGAGAATGATAGAAGAAATAAGGAAGTGAATGAAAGGAGAGTGAAGGAATAAAGAGTGAAAGAAGAAAGGAATGGGGAGTCCCCTGACAGCCAGCGCTAGGGCTGCTCTGTACCCAAGGCTGGTCACTAGAGTCTCCGGTGTGTCAAGTGTTGGTCAACCTATAATGTACCTTGATGTGCTCAGTCCAAGTAGAAGCCTATCATCTCCCCTCAACTGAAAAATTGACTGTCCTCAGTCAAACGCCATTATTAATTTGATTGCACTATGGTCCGTGTGATGCCGCCGGTGCCATATAAAATTGTCTCTCCTCGTATTTTTCATCCCATCTACTTCAGCATGTCCAATTTTAATGCCTCTGCCCTTCATAACTTCCTGGCTAAGGCCTTCTATTTATTCGATTGTGCTAAGAATGTCGGTCCTGCCGATGCGCCACAGACCGTCCCTGGCATAATGCAACTTTATCTGAGGTGGCTGGTGGTACGTGGTTCTGACAGTTCCTGGAAGTGGGGCGTCGAGGTTCGCGAGTGGTGTGTGGCCCAGTACCGTGAGTACAAAGGTGCCAATTGGCTGCGCCCCTTCGCGGACCTTTTTGTAAGTTTCTAAGTTTGATTGTGAGTTTGTGGCTAAGGTTCAGCGCCCATACTAGGCGCCCTCCTTATCTGACAAGATCGACGCGTTGTTGGCTAGTACCGAGGTCAGCAAAGTAAGTCCTTCCTTTTCTTCCCTCAACTTCCCAATGTTTAACCTTGAGTAGTCAGTTGCTACGTCTCCCACCATTGCCAGTCTTTCTACTGCCCCATCGGCCTCCACTGTCCCTTCTGTTCCTACCGCCCCTCCTTCTTTGACTTCTGTTCCGCCTCCTTCCATTCTTGGCAGCCCTTTTTGTGGCGCTGCTTCTTCCACTTGCCCTGCCCCAAGCGCTGCTTCTCCCGTTTGCACTGCCCCTCCTCATTTGGCCATCAAACATATTGCTGTTTCTCATAGTGAACCACGAGCCGGCCCGATGCGTCCAACTTCCCATGGTCCTCCACATAATTTTGCCATCGTTATTGAGTGAGCGCCCCCTGCTCATGCTAGTTCTCCCAAACGTACCATGTGTCCCTCCCCTATCTTCCTTATTCCATTTTTCTGACTTCTCCCCTTCCAGATCAATCTCCTTGCTCATGTTGCCCCTTTGTATGTCGTAAGTGCTTTGTCCATCATTGCTAGACTTTAGCGCCTAAATTTTAATGTCAATAGGCGCCTAACCAGACCATGTTCACTGACGTGGAGCTTCGTGACCTGTTGCGTCTTTGTCATGATACTACCATTATTGATACCAGCATCCTGGCTGGTGTCCAAGTACTGGGCACCAAGAAGAAGGTTACAGTTGTGCCCTTGAAATGTCACACATTTAGGGCAAAGATTGGCGCGGTAAGTACTGATTTGCCCCTCGGTAGGTTGATGATGTTTGTCATGACCCCTCCCCCCCGGAACCTCCCCGGGACACCCCCGGAGCCCCGCCCGGGAACCTCTTCCGTCAATCCCACAGCGCACCCCGCCCCCACAGCTGCCGACGCCGCCATCACATGCATCAATGACCGCCATCAGCCGTCAACAATCGCCATCAGCCAGCCCCCCGGGACCCCTGCATCATGGACCCCGGGATCAACCGCCATCAACGATCAGATCACGCAGCTCGCACCCGGCCATCACGCATCACGCCCCACGTGTCACGACTCCCTCCGCGCCAATTGATTGCACGTCCCCACACGCGCGATCCCAGTATACAGTCCCTGACCGCTACTCAATGGCCCCCAGAACTCATCCCAGACACCCCGGAATCCCAAGACACGATCCGTAGTACTTATAGTGTAGTTCCCCGCTGTATTCGCTAGTCTTGATATTACATTGGTTATTGTGTACCCTCTTGTTTGACTGGTACGCCTTGTTTGGTACGCTTCGACTGGCACGCCTTAGTATTTGCGTGCTCTAAGCTTTGGTACGCACTTCGCGACTCTTGATTTACTAACTTGGTCTCGTCTTAGAACCTCCGGTTCACGACTCGACCCCCTCTAACCTCAGTTACCCCCAACCCAAAACCCCGGACTCTAGTCCCCTCTCCCGGGATTATCCCTGTCCCCGTCTTGAACCCCGGAGTCCTAGCCCCGGAGTTCCAGACACCCGAGTATTTGTAGATCAAGTCCGCATCGTAAGGGCGTTGCTTTCCTGGAAAGCCCCCGACTCAGCGGAACCTGACATAATATCAAGACTACTACCCGGCCAGCGCATTAGACCAACCAGTTGGAGCAGCCAATGTGAAGGTGTATAAGGTACACCTTCGCAAGGCTCTGGAGAAGCTAGTAAGACCAGTGTTGAAGTGCAAGGACAAGGAGTGTCTGGCATTGTACGTTGAGGTGAATGGCCACAAGGCGTGGACATTGTGGGATTCAGGTAGTACGACTACTGGGGTGATACCTCAGTTTTGCCAAGTGCATGATATTTCTGTGAGTGAGTTGAAGGAGCCACTACTCCTTCAATTGGGTACTGTGGGCAGCCGAGCTGCAGTACAGTCTGGCACACAGGCGAGTATCGCCTGTGCAAAATCAAGGACGAAAGAGTATCTTGACGTGGCGAATTTTGATCGTTATGACATGATTATAGGCACGCTGTATATGAGGAAGCACAAGGTTCTGCTTGACTTCAAGAAGAATGAGATAGTGGTGGATGGCACCACCATTCCTGCAGTGCGAGTGACCATAGATAATGGCGATGGACGTCTCCATCGACACCGTGCCATGGAGAAGAAGGTGCTAGTCAGGCAACATTGACTAGGCAGAGGCAAGAAATTGCGTATGGTGGAGGATGGAGAGGATGAGGAGCAAGCTCATGTGAGCTTGCCAACAGATAGTCCTGCTGTGTTGATGCTGGAAAGCGAAGCGGTAGAGTACGAACGTACTCTGAAGAGGGGGGAGAGCCCCAAGATGAAGTGTGAAAAGCAGAGTAAGCCTGAGGACAAGTGGCCTCAGCACGCGGCAAGCACAGAGTGCCAACCAACGTCGTCGCGAGTGAAGGTCAAGGACTTAGCAACGGGTGACGAACAAGGGCTGATGGAGGACGAGGCATCCTCCACACATACGAATCAGTCAATCTGGGATCAACCGGTACCTCATCCCACGTTTGAATGGGCGTTTGATCCATGAATGCCTGCTGAGTGGAATGAGCTAGTGGCATCGATGTATGCATGGAATGGACCACGATGGACATCAAAGGAGGAGTCATATTGTCAGGCTAGTGATGACGAGATATCACCACTGAGTGAGGTATTCTTTGACGGACTGTCTGTGACATCACGGAGAAGCAAGAAGGAAGTGCCTGTGCAACTGCACACACCGGATGACAGTGAGCTGAGGATTACTGCCCTCAGAGAGAAGTATGGCTGCCCAGCTGTACAAGCAAAGCTGTCTGGGCGTCCACGCAAGGATGTGGACCGGAAGGGCAAAGGTAAAACCAGTGGTTTTACGAAGGAGGACATTCCGGACCTACGATTGCAGTGGCAGCAGGAATTTGGGGATATTCTGAACAGAACCAAGAAGGAGTTACCTCCTTGGCGGGAGGTCAACCATGAAATCAACCTTATTGATGAGAATAAGGTGTATAAGTATCATTTGCCGCAATGTCCAATGGCGCTGCAGCAGCAGCTCCGAGACAAGACCAATCGGTACCTGAGAGCCCAGTGGTGGGAGGCCCAACCGGCATCCCAAGCTGCTCCGCTATTGTGCATTCCGAAGAAAGATGGTACATTGAGGACGGTGTTGGATGCTCGCCAACGCAATGACAACACCGTAAAGGACGTGACGCCACTCCTGGATCAGGAAGTGATTCGAGAGGATGTTGCAAGAGCAAAGTTCAGGTCAAAAATTGACCTGACAGACGCTTATGAGCAAGTGAGAATTCGTTTGTCTGATATCCCAAAGACAGTGTTCTTGTTGATCACGGGAACATATGTGAGCAACATTATGCAGATAGGAGATTGTAATGCTTCTGCAACGTTTCAGAGGTTGATGACCTCCATCTTCCAGGATGTTATTGCAAGGTTCGTCCATATATATCTGGACGACATATTCATATACTCTGATTCAATCGAAGAACATGAAGAGCATCTTCGTGTCATTTTTGAGCGACTGAGGGCTAATCTGCTGTACCTCAAGTGGAAGAAATGTGAACTATATGCTGAGACAGTAGACTGCCTTGGACACAAGATTGACAGTCAGAGTATTCACCCTGACCAGGACAAAATCAATTGCATATGCGAATGGCGTGTGCCTCGTAACTATAACAATGTGCAAAGATTCATGGAACTGGTGAACTATATTGGCAACTGTCTGCCTGATATTACAGCGTATACTGGACCCTTGATGTCCATCACGCAGAATGGAGCTCCATTTATATGGAGACCTATACACCAATGCTATTTTGAGATGATCAAGAGGATCTGCTCAAAGACACCAGTCATTCGTCCCATAGATCCCCGATGTGATGAGCCAATTTGGCTTATCTGTGATGCCTCAAAGACTGGAGTAGGTGCAATGTATGGCCAGGGAAGTTCCTGGCAGAATTGTCGGCCCGCAGGATTCATGTCGAGGAAGTTCACCTCGGCCCAACAGAATTATGCGGTCCATGAGCTCGAAACGTTGGCGATACTTGAGGCATTCCTTAAGTGGGAAGACAAATTGATGGGATACAAGATCCACATCATTACAGACCATAAAGCACTTGAGTTCTTCAAGACTCAGGCAACGTTGTCCCCCCAGCAACGCCGGTAGATTGACTATATGTCTCGCTACAACTTTGACATCACATATGTCAAAGGCGAGCTGAACAAGGTAGCGGACTGTCTCTTGGGGTATTTTGAGAGCGATAGAGTTGGGGAACACCATGACACGCATGATTATGTCGATGCAGATATTTGTATTGATCCCCAGGGCAATGATCTCCCATACCATCGCTACAAAGAGGTGAAGGAGCATGTGGTCGAGCTTTGTGCTATGCAAGCAACCGAACTGTGATGCAGTCGACGACTGCAGGAGCGGCAAGAGGGCTGAGACATAGAAGCTGAGCAACTAGAGCAGGCTCAGCCAAAGGAGGCAACAATGTCATGCCAAAGCAAGGCTGGGAGCAGTCGTGGACCGTATGGCCACGACATTATGCTCGCTGACGCGTTATCGCCTACAGGAGAGTATTGTAACCCTCCTGTTCCTCAAACCAATGAGTACCTATGGAAGGTACTGAGAGGTTATGGCCGCAATGCATTCTACACAGAAATCCGGACGAACGCAGACACCCATCCACGCTTCAGCGTGGATGAGAAAGGACTGGTCTGGATAACAAATGTTCAAGGGCATGACGTGGTGTGTTTACCACGTGACTGACCATTGATCACGCAGATCATCACTCAAGCGCATGAGGTTGTTGGTCACTTCGGAGCCAACAAAACACTGGAATACCTGAGGCAATGGTACTGGTGGCCTCAGATGCAGAAAGAAGTGATGCATTTCTGCCAGACCTGCAAGGCCTGCCAGCGGTCAAAGACCAGCAATAGGAAGCCAGCAGGGAAGTTGCATTCCCTGCCCATCCTGACGAAGCCATGGGACTCCATTGGAATGGACTTTGTTGGTCCATTTCCCAAGTTCAAAGGTTATAACTACCTTTGGGTGGTTATTTGCCAAATGACCAGTATGGTGCACTTGATACCGGTGCACACAACCGTTACTGTGTCCGCATTATCCTGGATCTACTTGAAGGAGATTGTAAGGCTACATGGCCTTCCAAGTTCAATCATGAGCGATCGAGACGCAAAGTTTACGTCTCACTGGTGGCGAGAACTTCACAAGCTCTTGGGAGCTAAATTGCTCATGTCTACATCGTTTCACCCGCAGATGGATAGACAGACAAGTGAGTGAATAGAAGTATTGCCCAGATCTTTTGTATGGTGGTCCGACCGGACCAACATGACTGGGTAGATAGAATACCTCTAACTGAGTTCGCGATCAACGCGAGTGTGTCAGAGACCACAAAATATGCACTGTTCGAGCTCAATGGAGGATACATGCCCTCCATGCTGCGCGAACTATGGACAGACGGAGTCATTCACAAGAGGGTGAAGGACTTTGCACGGCAAGCATTGGAGAATCTAGCCAATGCACATGACACTATCATTGCCACGCATGTTATACAGGCACGACATGCAAATGATAGGCGGAGTGAGGAACCAGAACTAACGCTGGGGACGTTAGTATATCTGTCAACGGAAAACTTGAATCTTCCAAAAGGAAGGGCGAGAAAGTTGTGTCCAAAATTCATTGGACCATACAGAGTCTTGGTCGCGGAACCAAGCACATTGAACTATGTTCTGGAGCTGCCTGCAGCTCTGCAAGCACGTCGGATTGTGCCTAAGTTTCATGTATTGCTACTTAGGCAATATAACGCAAACAATGATGCCATGTTCCCTAATCGGGTGACGCCCGAGCCATATGATTTTGGTGCCAGTGACAAACAGGAATGGTTCATCGAGGACATCCTGGGCCATTGGTGGCAGGAAGGAATGCACCTCGAATTCGAGGTACGATGGAGTGCGGGTGATACGACATGGGAGTCGTATCACACATGTGCTAAGTTGGCAGCGTTGGATTGATACTTAGAACTGCAGGGTGTAAAGTGCCCAAATCAGCTTGCTAAGCGCTCACGTGCTTAGCTTGATGGCAGTGATAAGATTTAGGCCAGATCAGTTGGATATCGGACCAACGGAGTATCTGATCCAGATCGGATCATGATTGTGTCGGATAGATAAGATGGAGATTCATCCATCTGATGAGATAATGCAGATCGTGATGCGGAGTTGCCGGTCAGATCAGGTTATGTAACCTGATGATGGGGAATTTAGTGTGTTTTTTTAACCGACACATCGACATTTTAGTAGTACCATGTCGTACCCTTACCAGCGTACGACTAGTGAGCAGCAGCCTCAGAACCCACAGGGTTCTGAAGGAGGGGGGGATCGCCCCCAGCAAAACGTTCAGCAGCCTGTAACGACACCGACTGTGGCGTTGTATCCAGTGGTGTCCCAGTTTGGGCAGAACCCAGCCCAATTTGGACAACCTCTGCTGTTTTATCTGCCGTTTTTCCAGATGCCATACTTCCCAGGACCAGCTGGTCCTGGACAGCAGATGGGAGGACAGGTGATGTGGGGTATGCCAATGCTGATGCAGCAGACGCAGACCCAGAGTGCAAGTACACTCCTTTTGGATGAGAAAGCACTAACTGCGCCACAGGTAGCATCCATGGACGTGGACGACAATGTGGGGCATCAACAGCAAGGAAAGAGCGAGGTGGTGCAACCTTGACGACAACGAGAGAGGACGCCGCTCCCACAAGACATGTATAGAAGAGACCAGAGGCGATCACCTCTGAGGAGTACCGGGGCATGAGGAGGCGGGCCTTGGAAAATAGTAGGGCGCAGACGGGATGAGCTGGCAGCAAGGACGCAAAATCGAGGTCAACCCTGACCTCGAACACTGCCTTGACGAGCATCGCCATCACCTCGTTGTGCACCATCTCTGCAGCACTTATTGTACGCGGAGAAAGGGAAAGGGAAGGAGATCAGGACATGTCAGAGGTTCTGGACCCTCAGGCAGAGGCAGTCTGGAGATGCCTCATATCTGCCGGCCAGCGAGTGCCGCCGAAGTCCACGTTTTTGGTGAATCTGGTGGCTCAGGTGGTGATCACGGGCCTGCTCAATGAGATCGTTATGCTGCAGCAGCGTAACGACAATACTATCAAAACATTTACAAATGCCATGAAGAAGCGTCTGTTGTTGTCGGAGGAGCAGCCTGAGGCAAAACGCCTCAGAGCATGTGATGCAGTACCAGAGGTTGGGGTGCAGGAATCTGGAGAACTCACTCCGATTCTGGCTGTGTTACATGACAAGCTTGTGGAGGATGACACTAGTTTACAAGGATTGTCCTCGTCAACACATGTGCCCTCCCAGCAGTCAGGGACGAAGCGGCAGGATGAGGTGGCTCTGTCAGAAGTGGAGTTTGGAGCAGATGTCCCACGAGGAGCAGACAGAGTAGTGATGTGGTTTGGAGCAGTGGTGCAGTTTGAGGCACCACTGAGGGCATATGCGTCCACGGTCCCCATAAAGGACACGAGAACGGACGCCAAAGTAGAAGGGCGACTCCTAACATTAGCTGCACTCGGTCTGAATGAACCGAGCGACGGGAGTGATTACGGGGAGTCATCAGACAAGACCCCCTAGGAAGGAGAAACCCCCGCTAAACACCGAGTGCGTTTAGACAAAAAACGCAAGAGAGAGGCCCGGAGGAAGCACGAGGCCGCCCAGCAGGCGAAGGTCAATAAAGACCGGGAGGAGCAGGCCACAGGCCGTATTCCTGATGGCCTAGGCGTGTTCGTCAGTGGGACATCAGTGGAGAGGTCAAATTGGTTCTACGGCGGGGCACTCGACCCCCACTTTTATTACTCCCAGCTCACGAATACGGTATTCGTGAGCGATGAAGCCTTAGCTGTGAAGACATACAAGGAGGAGAAAGGAGAGAGGTATTATCATACCTTGAAGGAGCTGGACCGGGTGGTGCCAAGGGGATTCCTGATGAATCCCCAGCAGTTGCGAAAGCTCCATGAGCTTTTGCAGAACAAATTCAAGTCAGTGTCACTGCGCACTGAAGCCTACTATCTGTTGCGTGAGTTTCAGCGCATCAGTATTAATTATTACACTACAATGAGGGATAGGACAATGACTCTGGTGTGTACACCAGAGTACAAACACATTTTGCCCCCTCTGGATCTTTCCTCCCATCACATGAACATCATGGTCATGCCGACCCCAGATGGGTACCTGCGATGGAAGGACCAAGCTGGGAGACCGTTTTTTATGCTCACCGGGTTTGATTCTGAAGGTGTATGTTTCACCTTCAATCTGAACAAACTGGCGCAGAATGTACTCTACTTCTGTCGACCAGGAATGATGAATTTAGTGTACGGCATTGCGGTGGATCGAGCGTATCGCATTCACTGGTGTACTCTGTTGAGACACACCCTTATGCGTGGACTGTCTCCCTCAGAAAGAGCGCAGGGACGCTTTGCAAGGCTGTTGGCCTTGATTCTTGCATGTCGTGAAATGTATCGTGAGGCGGTCGCTGATTACGATGCCGCTAATCCTAGCACCCCCTTTGTACCAATGAGCTGGACCAATGTCCAGTTCCGACCCCCATACTTCGACGTGGCTACTGCCATCAACATCACCGATGCTGATGTACTTTGGGCTATGATAGCCAACCGCGTACCCGTAGAGTGGATAGACCATGCCTATACCTTCGGTGTGGTCTACCTCGAAAATCAGTTTCTTGCGGCCACAGCATCCATCGATCAGTTCTGTGAGGTCGACAATGAACGCCATCGTCAACTGGACATCTATGGAGAGCCTCCAGCCATCACACAGTGGAACAATTGGCGATTGCCCACAGACAACGATATGATTCACCTGCACGCATTACTAGCCCACGAGTCCGCTCAAGGTCATGAGTACCTTGAAAGTGGACTGTACTATCCCGTAGGGATGAACCCCAACCGTCGAGATTTGTAGCAATGCCGTTCTTGACACGGGCCATATCCCCCATCTCCTACGCACTCTGCCATGTCAGGTCAGGCTCCTACAGCCTCAACATTGTCGGGCCCCGTCGCCTCATCATCCTCGGTTAACATTGACACTGAGATGAGGATCGATATGGCCAGCGAGTTGTCATGTCCACCGTCTGCGTAATTATTGTAGGCGGCTCATCTCTTTTTCAATTCATACTGTCGGTTAACGTCGGCATTGTATTTTTTGACAGATGATTTGGACATTCTCGAGCCGTGGAGGACCGGAGTGCCTCCATATTAGACTACTTTTCTGACCTAGACGAATTGTCCCTCCTTACATAGAGACTGATTACCAGTCTCAAAGGGGGGCATGTAACATATCGTAGTATAGTTAAATAATTAATAGACAATTCTATTAATTATTTAGTATTACTTTACATACCAGCTGGCTGCCTTATGTAAGGCAGCCAATTTTACTGTCATACTTTGTAGTACTAGAATCGACTATTGATCTGGTTCTGTTGGTGTGACTGTAAGGCTAAGCAAACTTGACATTGTTTCATATAGAGACTGAGGGTAGGAGAAACACAACCACTAGTAAAACATTATGAAACAGGGGAAGTCTGAAAGAGGAACACATGATGGAAGTTAGACCTGAAAATTTTGCCAGTGTTGTTTGCAGAGCATAGACCCACTACTAAAGTAGTGAAAATGATCCTGTGCTTTTGTTTGAACTATCATTTAGCAGAATATTCTTCATATTTTTGTGCCCACCCACCCTCACATATCACTTCAGAAATTCATACAAACTTAACTCATATTCACCATATACAACAACTACCTTCTACACATGCTTCAATATTCAAATTTATAAATACAAACATAGATAATCACATCTATATCCACAGCCAGCATTATTGTTGGGTTATCTACTTGCCAATCATGCACTACTGAGAAGTGTTTAAGATGTGCTCACAGCCCAACTCATGACTAATGTATATGGATAGATTATCTATTATTTGCTATACTTAACCTACACATTACTACATCAAATTAACTCATTATATTTATTTATGTAGACCCATAGAAAGGTCTCAAAAACATCACATGATAGGGGGCAGAGATCAGAGAATAGGGGTGTTGATTGAAGGAAAAAAGAATCTTATTCAAGTGAGAACCTTATTTCAAGTAGTTAGACAGACATATATATAGAGGAGTAGGTGAAGAGGTAGTTTAGTTTTCTCTCAAAAATAAATTGTGTTTCAGTTTATTGGGCATGGCTTTAGTGAAGTCAGACTGGCAGTCTGCTTACAACACTTGCCTAACATGAAGATTGCTGGAAAGAAAGGAGAAATGTCTTGTTGCCTAAGCATTATGAGGCAAATTCTATTACCGCTCTTTACATTTATCATATGCTAAACTTTACATTCTCAGATTCTTCACTGGCTTCATATTGGAGCTCCTCCATCATCCTGATACCTCTGACAAAATGAGTTTATAAATATTTGAACCAAGACAATTCCCATCATTACAGGTCATTGTCTAAAAATTAATGGTACTACTCATCTACTATTATGCCAAATCTCTCCTGACATTGTCAAACTCCTAGGTCACTGGTCTTCTGATGCCTTTCTTCAATATTGGTGCTTTCTGGAAGTCATTGCTTGTAACAAAGTTACAGGTTTGAGAGAGCTTAGCGGTTATACTGCACAGAATCAGACCAGTCTGGTCTATTGACTATGTAGTTTGACACAAAATTAAGCTG
>QGOA01004580.1:0-22508 GCA_003313075.1 Termitomyces sp. MG16
AACCTTCCACTGCTATTTGTTGTGACAACAGAAGAGACAGATGAAGGCATGGCAGCTGATGACAAAAAAAATCTTCTACCACTTTTTGATGTAATGGCTTTTTAATTCTAGTCTTCACCCTCTCAACAATCTTCTTCTCTAAGTCTACCTATTGGTAACAATGTCTAGGAGTGGAAGAAATATGAGATACATATGACTTGATATGAGGATAAGAGAAGAAAAGAAATATGAGATACATATGACTTGATATGAGGATAAGAGAAGAATTAACGAATTGTATCAACAACATAAGTTATAATTTGGCACTGGTAATCATAGTTCATTTATTTCAACAAAACAAGAATTTTGCTCTAAAGCAAAACATAGTTGATGTAGGCCCATTGGCCCTTTCAATCAAGTTGATCATACTGATGATGTATTTGTTGATATGTCAGAGTCACCCTCACCATCTTTATTGTCATGCTTAATAGCAAACTATGAAAACATTATACTTACCAGACCTCAGGAGCCATATATACTGAACAACTTTGCATTTTTGACAGCAGACTACCTGCTTGATGAGAATTTCTTCTATTCAGATGCATTACATGGATCTAATGAAGAGGAGGAATACATATTGGACGAGTAATTTAATCGTTAGTTACTATAATTCATGGCTTTTTTGTTGGTTATTTTTTGTTAAAATTAACCGTCCTGTTGTGCTAGTGATAAATCCATTATAAATCTGTTTGATCTATTATGCCACTCTCATAGATGGGAAATGAGACACATCAGCAAAAAACCACACACTATTCAACGATTACAGAAAGGGGACTTGAACCCTCCAATTGTGCACTAGAAAGAAAATAAACTGACAATATTCTGCTAGACCACAGAATGTTGGGTAGATTATACATAAATATTGCTCTAGTATTGTGTACTAGGCTACAGCACTTTACTACAGACATTAGTTCAGCAGGTCAAAAGATATCATTATATGTCATTAAAGCAAAAACATACAAGTTTATATGGTTAGGTTGATAAATTTATTTGATCTGTTCATCTGCTCATAGACGGGACACAGGTCCACTGGACTTGTTTCCCCCTCTTTCAACCCAGTACTAGCCCTACTAAAATATTTGTCATTTTTATACAGGACCTAACATCTGCTGCTATCTACTAATGTCTGCTAATTGTCAGGAGACTCCTTATTTCTTCCTTTTCTCACTCCTTATCTCTTCACTCTCCCTTTATTTATTTCCTTATTTCTTCTGACATTATTTCATTTTACTGTTTCTATTCTTTCAACACTATCTGTTAGTACTACTCTTAGCCCTTGAGGTGCTCTGGTTCTTTAGCTACCATTCAGACAAGTGTGGGCCCCTCAGCACTGCTTCCAGACTGCTTATATAAGCTAGAGTTTGCCAGAGTTTGCCTCTTATTTGTGCAATTGTTTGTGTAAGCAATTTTTGAGTTTTTAAGGTTTTGTTGTACTGTACAGTTGTTTCCCATGCTTCAGAGGCCTCAGAAGCATCCAACCTGGCATAGGGAATCTCTAAACTTGTTCTCTTTGGATCTCCCTCTGCCAGGTGAGTAGCTATCATGATATTGTCAGTATATATTTTAATACACTTTGAATCTCCCTCTGCCAGCTGTGTGACTGAGCCATAGCCACAGCCTCTAGAGGTTGCTCTTACACTAATTTCCGCTAACATCAATCTTGTCAAAGCTCCTTGCAGCACATGTGATAAATGATTATCTGCTAACATCCGCTAGTGTCATTCATTTGATCTGTTCAAAACTTCAGAGATTACTTAAGAAGTTTGGGATAGAGGAACTTGCCACATGCTAGGATAAAGTCATCCAACCTAAACTTCTTAAGTAATCTCTAAAGTTTTGAACAGATTAAATAAATGACATTAAGGATATCAGCAGCCTCCTGCTATAACTTGCACCAGAGGGAGTCAAACCTGCCTCTTGTGCATGATATGAAATATCTATTTATCAATATTTTATTAGACCACAGGTGCTTACTATATAAGTCAGTGTGGTGTATATGTAGGGCAAAAATACATGGAATATCAATTGACAAACAAAAATCTCTGCACTCCTTTATTATATGCACTGCATGGAAATTGAACACACCATCCGGCACAATATAGATTAACAATTAATAGATATCCCACTGAACTACTGAGACTTATTACAACTTGGTATAGTATACACATAAACTGGTCAAAAGACATCATCTCAGTAAATTTATTTGATCTATTTATCTGCTCATGGACAGGACACAGGTCCAACAGACTTGTTTCTCCTCTTTCAACCCAGTACTGTCTCTACTAAAATATTTGTCATTTTTACACAGGAAGTGTAAAGGTAACCTTTAGAGGCTGTGACTCAGTCACACAGCTGGCAGAGGGAGATCCAAAGTGTATTAGAGTATGTACTGATAATATCATGATAACTACTCACCTGGCAGAGGAAGATCCAAAAAGAACAAGTCTAGAGATTTCCTATGCCAGGTTGGATGCTTCTGGAGCTTCTAAAGCATGGAAAACAACTGTACAGTACAACAAAATCTTAAAAACTCGAAAATTGACTAACCAAACAACTGTGCAAACAAGGCAGGAAAACTCTGGACTTTAGAAGTTAAAAAGGCAAACTCCAGCTTATATAAGCAGTCTGGAAGCGGTGCTGAAGGGCCCACACTTGACTGAATGAGAGCTAATGAATCAGAGCACCTTAAAGGCTGAAAATAATACTAACAGATAGTGTTGAGAGAATAGAAACAGCAAAATGAGAGAATGACAAAAAAAATAAAAAGTGAACAAAGAAGAAATAAGGAGTTCCCTGACATATACAATCACATCAAAACATAAACAGAAGGGGAAGGACCAGTAAAGATGGTGTCACTTATTCAAGAAGTTCTCAAAATCCAATGCTTGCCAAGCAAACCATTGACTATGATTACAATGCAAATAAGTGACTATGCAAATAAATGATATAGTAAATTGTATCTTTGCTATAAACATGCTCAACAAGGATCTATTTAAATTCGTGAACATCCTGAACAGCCTCGACAGTCCCTAGTACAAACCTACACAGGCACAGATATTTCGAGAACTTGCAGACATCATAATGTAGTACTTGGTTGCAAGTAGTACTAATAGTTCTGGGGCTTGCTAGTATAGAATATGACCTTCAATTCATACTGACTTTGACAACAAAATAGATTATTATAGTTGTGAATGCTTTCAATACTTTTTGCAGAAAGCAGAGATTTTGCGCTATTATAATGTTGAATGCTGATACAATGCTGTATCAGCAGTCAGGGACACAACATGCACCAGAAGTCAAAATAAACATTTAATCATAAGGCTGAAAACTGTAAGCCTCCTGGTAGCAGTCTCAACAAATTATATCTTCAAAAACACCTCAATAAATACACAGACAGTACAGAACAAAGGGCAGAGACCAGATCAAGCTATCAACTCAACAATAGTCCAACCACTGTTATGGGGAGGAGAAGCATGGGAGCTGGCAGAGGTGACAAAATGGGATTAAATTGCAATGATCTAGCTCAAGATCTGATTTGACAATGCCCAATTTGATATGACTGAAAGGGGAAAGGGAAAGAAGCATGGAGGGATGTCAAAAGAGATGAATGGAATGGTGGCACATGCATTGAATGGAGGAAGAAAGGGATGAATGGAATGGTGGCACTGAAACATGCATCACCAAAATGGAAAATGGAACAACAAATTAGGTCAGGAATGCTGGGAGGTCAAGAGCAAAAAGTCATGTGATCTGGTGGTCTGTGCACTGGAAAATTAGTATAAATAATCCAAGTAGAGTAGAAAATAACCAGGCAATTGATAGGAGGCTTGGTGGTTTCTAGGGAGTGAATCATTTAGGCCAGAGTTTATTGAATACCTCTTATTGGAAGTCTATTGGTAGACAAAGGCTTGGTGGTTCCCAGAGAGTGAACTACTTAGGCTGGAGTTTATTGAGAACCTTCTTCTGCCTATCAGGATATTTGATATTCTGTGAAGCACCCAATACATCAAGTTTTTATCATCAAGCACCAGTATGGATTAGAGGTCACTTTCTAAGACTTCAAGAAAGCCCCAGAACTATCAGTAATACTTACATCAAGTACTACAATGCTTTCAATAATTTTTGCAGAAAGCTGAGGTTTTGAGGTATTATAATATTGAATGAGAATAAGAATATTCCAGAAAGTAGAGGTTTCTTAACAAACTCCAGCCTAAGCAATTCACTCTCTGGAAATCACTGAGCCTTTGCCTATCAATTGCCTGTCTATTCTCTACTAAACTTGGGCTACATATACTGTTTTTCTGGTGCACAGACCACTATCTACACATGACTCTTTGTTGTAAACTCTCCAACCTTTGGAATATATTTGATAGTCCAATTTCCCTTTTGGAAGGCCTGTTTTGGTGCCACCAGTTCCACCATTCAACTTGTTCCACCATTTCTCCAGATGTTTCTGATTGCACTTCCCCATTTGCTTCAGCTCCATTTAGCACAATCTCATTCATAAATCCTTTTTTTCCCTTTTAGCACTTCCCTGCATTCTATGCTTCTTTTCCCTTTCTCCTTTCAGTTATATCAAATTGGGCATTTGTCAGATCTGCTCTTGATCTAGATCATCATAAATTGATCCTATTTTGTCACTTCTGCCAGCTCCCATGCTTCCCCTCCCCATTACAATGGTTGGACTATTGTTGAGCTGATAGTTTGAGCTGGTCCTTGCTTGTTGCTTTGTACTTTTCTGTGTATTTATTGGAATGTTTTGGAGATATATTTTTGTTGAGACTGCTATCAGGAGGCTTACAGTTTTCAGCCCATAATTAAATGTTTATTTTGACTTCTAGTGCATGGTATATCCCTGACTGCTGGTACAGCATCGTATTACTGTTAGAATCTGATATTAGAGAGTCTAAGAACAACTAAGAACAACTGTAAATATATTCCTCAGTCATGTATAAGTGACTGAGCAAGCTATACTTAAAGACAACTATAAGTATATTCTAAGGTATTGTCAGCAATATATGTGAAAAGTAAGTATTAGTTTATGCATTCTCAGTCCTGTATAAGTGACTGAGAGTTGTCTTTGTATTAGGTCTGTACATATATTTGTAATGGAATGTCACACTTGTACTAGCATCAACAACGCTATAGGTATCCATTAGAGTATTACATAAGATAACATCTTGTATTCACTCTAGTTCTAGTCAATCCAATACTGCGGTCTGATTCAGCACTGTGTGATACACACAAGATCATTCTAGCTCGTAACCAATGGTTACATTTTTTTGAATCTTCTGCTATCGGCTTTAGACTCTAGGCTTGTTACTGACTAGGCAACTCATCACTAAAACCTCTTGATTTCTGTTGGCATCACATCAAAAATGTGCTTTCATGACTGGCTCTTTTGATCTGGACCCTCCTTTCCCAGCTGCAGATACAGGTGACCCACCTATGTCCCAAGCTATAAAGACGCAATCCGTGTCTGCTTACCAGCTTCTGCTAAAGCGGGACAAAAAGATATCTTGTAACATCAGCGCAAGCTTTGGAATGCCGGATAGGCTATCCATATTACAGATGATGTCTATTGTACAGCCTGGTGGTAAACTAGGGGAGAGATCCGTGGTCTCAGGAGTGTCACTACCAGCAAGCCAAATGTCCTTGTTGATGTACCTGGTATTGCCTAGGAGCTCATCAGCTCAGTCCAAAGGTCAGCCAGACCTTATCCAGTACTAGAAAATGGTACAAGGCAGCACGTTCGTGCATAGCACCCCATTCTGGACTGTGCCAACTGAATGGCATCTGGAGTACATGGCAGACGCTACCACAGAACCAGGACCGTTATCGATGCCAGTGCAGGGACAGAAGCAAGGACTACTTATAATAGTCAGTAAGGAGGACAACAAAGTTGTAAGGTCGGGAAAGGTGTCGTCCACATCTAGAATTCCAGAGTTGCATGGAAGGGCCAGCAAATAGCTGCAGGTGAGGCATGGAGGCCTCAGGAGAGCTCTGGACTTAGAGTCCAAGCTGGAGTCCTCAGATGATGAGGAAAGCAAGAGGTCGCATTTGACCCTGTCTATTCAGTTACAGCTGGTATTGGACCAATATTCATTGGTTGTGAAGGAATTGACGTAAAAGCGTCTGCAGCTTTATGTAGTAAAGCACCTACAGTTACTGGCTGCTAGGAGCCATGATGTACCTTGTGCAGATTCGACTGAATATATCAAATTATTTGTGCGTATCTTCGACCTCAAAGTGGTGGAATACCTCAAGTGCAAAGGGGTGCAGGGGTCAGCAGTCTCAACGGCCACTCCGGCCAACTCAGTAGAATGCAAAATGAGTGTGCACCAATGAGCGCCATTAATTGTGGATGCAATGGAATTGCTGAACGTGCCTCGTCAGGCCAATGAATCTCAGCAAGACTATATGAGGCATCAAAACACCACAAACCATCAACGCATTGTCAGCAGAGTACCTCAACAGGCAGCCTTATCTGAAGTAGAGACTGTGACAACGACTCCAGCAGAGCCAGAGGCACTACTTGTGGTGCAAGAGGTTAAGACACCTCAAAAGCAAGTCACTATCAAAGAGGAGATGAACGAAGTCCACATTCTTGAGGAGCAAACATGACCACAATGCATAGTATGACACATCCACCTAGTAGACAACTGGAACAAACGTGTCAATTATCAGAGGATGCACAACCAGGACTTGCGCAATCATGGCAAGTCATTGATTGATGACCAGGGAGTAGCCTTTGAAGGGTGTGAAGGTGTAATGCCTGTTGATGACATGCGGCAACAATTTATGGCTCAAACTGCTGAACCGGACAGAGATCTGGACAGTAGTGATGCTAGTAGTGATCACTATGAGAGGAGGGAGCCAAATCATTGCAATACCAATGGTAGAGGTTGTGATCGTAGACAGAACAATCGGGATGATGATAATCGTTGTAATGGTGGCAGGCATGATGGTGAATCACCAGCAGAGCGAGAGGTGAGGCAACAGCCTACTCCACAGCTGGAAAGAATGGCCAACAAACATCTGTTTCACAGCCCCCAGGCATTTTTAATGCCTGCATCTCATGATTTGCATGAAACTATGCTGGAAATGAATGAGGCAGTCAGGATCTATATGGATCATATGCATGACCACCTCACTCGACTGGTGGATGACTCCCTAGGAGTCAGGTTCAAATTCCCTGCTGGGGTAAGTCCCCACAAATCTGACAATAAGCACATACATGCATATGCTGGAGGGCATAGGTTTTTCCAGCTGGAGGATTGGGCCATGGACGTCTGTTACCATCTGGCAGCCTGCTGCTATGGTGGAGATGATATGGACCAAGAAAGAATATTTGTATTGCACAAATTTATGGAAGGAGAGGCTCAGAATTGGTTCTGTCGCCACGTCCTTCACATTAATTGTGACAAATTGCATTGGATGTTTAAGTAGGTCCTGATAGGACTGTATAACCACTTTGTCAACACAGCAACAATGCAGGAAGCTCGGGATGCCTTTAGAAAGGCAGTGTATGGTGCTATGACTGGTGTCCAGACATTTTATGATGATCTGGTGGGTCATGCACAGAATATGGCCGTCTATCCAGACAAATACACGATTTGCAAGACATTCCTGGACAGAATACCTGCAGATATGAGAAGGGCATTGATACGTGACAACAATTTGTCTCCGGAGATTAATACTGTGACTGAGTTCTTGATATATGCCATTTGCTATGAGCAGTCAACACATACTGCAAATCATTATGAATAGCGTAGCTCATGCCAAGGACCTGTGAACTGTCAGGCAGTAAAGGTGGGAACCTTCCTGGCTAAATGGTCAGAGATGGAGAACAATTGCAATCCGTGATTCGTTGCCTGCAAGACCATTCCTGGAGGCTAATGGCCTTGATCAAAGCCTGCTGGATATTTGCCAGCAAAAGATAGTTGATCCATTTTGGGTCAGAACCAGGTGGCAGCTAGAGGAGGTGTAGCATCTGTAACACGCATGGTGAGCAAACCTAGGGTTTCTGGAGTGGCTCAGAGGCCTGCTGGCTACAACTGTGGTAGGGTTGGGCATTTCGCTAAGAAATGTCCTGCCCCATCCAAGGCACACATTTGGGCGGCTCATACAGCTGCGGCTCCTAGCAAGGTTGTCAGTGACGACAAGGACAATGAGGTTGTCAAGGAGGTGGAAGAAGAGCCACAAGTAGAGGCTGATGGCTCAGACGTGGAGGACGCTAAGAGCGTCCAGATAGATGGCAATGAATATATCACAGTAGACATGTACAACAGTGACTACTATACTCGCAATGACAAGGATGAGCACTTGTTTGCACTGACTGAGTGCCGTGGAGATCAACGCATCCAAATGAGACGTGTTACACTGCAGAAAGCAACCAATAAGTTGCAGCAACCACAATATACTCCTGAAGAGAAGGAGTGTTTGGTAACCTATGTGGATGTCAATAGACATCCTGCCTGGACTTTGTGGGACTCTGGGAGTACCACTATGGGCATTACACCCCAGTTTGCTCACATTAACACAATTCACGTTCATGAGTTGGAGGAGCCGTTGATGCTCCAGTTGGGGACCGTAGGGAGTTGTGCCATGGTACAGTTTGGTGCTGAAGTGAAGATAAAGACATCAGGGACGTTGACCAAGGAGTATGTGGACGTAGCAAATTTTGATCGCTACGATATGATCATTAGTACGCCGTTTATGCATAAGAACAAGGTGTCTTTGAACTTTGTGAATGACATGGTTGTTGTGAATAGTGTGCCTTTGAAGGCAGAGAAAGTTGTGTTAAACAACATGGATGGGTGCCTGAGGCGCTATTGTGCAACTGAAAAGCGGCGTGATGAATGCAACTGACTAGATGGTCACAAGAGAGTGACTGTACAGGAGGTGGAGGACAAACATGTCCCACTAAAAAGCTTGCCAGCAGACTCGCTGGCTATCTTAATGTCTGAGAAAGAGTTTCAAGAAACTCTGAAGAAGGGGAAGCACCTAGATGTGGTCGGGTGTACAAATGAAAGGCCTAATCAGACTACACAGCATAAGAATAAGTGTGGTAAACATGTGGTGGAGTTGCTGGAATACCAACTGACTAGCTCTTGAGTAAGGATGGAGGATCTCATCAAGGACAAGGTATATAGTACGATGGGAACTGTGGGAAGCATGAGGTCGCTAATGGATTGACCAGTGTCTTGGCCAGAAGTGCAATGGGCGTATGACCTATGAATGCCATGAGAGTGGAACAAGTTGGTAGCATCAATGGTGACACATACTATGGAAAGGGTGCAGTTGACCCAGATGGGAGAAGTATACCATCATGCATGGGAGGATGAGATCTCCAAAGCATCAGATATTGTATTTGATGGTGTATTGCTGAAGGCGAGAAGTGTGCAATTGTTGTCAAATACAACAAGAGCAGTGAGGAGACAACCAGTCGTAAGGTTGAATCTGGAGGATCTCACAGAAGAGCATGTATGTGCCTTATGGGAGCAATTTGAACCAAAGGTTCAGCTGCGAATAACATGCATATCAAAAGGGAAAGGCAAGGCAGTGAGCCTTACAAAGGAAGATATTCCTTGATTGTGCTAGCAATGGCAACATGAGTTTGCTGATATTGTCAACAGAACAAAGGAAGAACTTCCTCCGTGGCGGGAGGTTAATCATGAGATTAATCTCATTGATGATAATAAGCAGTACAAGTACCATTTGCCTCACTGCCCACAAGCACTACAGGATCAGCTTTGTGAAAAGACAAACAGATATATAAATGCAAAGTGGTGGGAACCACAACCAGCAGTGCAAGCTGCACCTTTACTGTGTATTCCCAAGAAGGATGGGACATTACAAACTGCATTGGATGTGCAACAGCGCAATGATAATACAGTCAAGGATGTAACACCCCTTCCAGATCAGAAAGTCATACGCGAAGATGTTGCCACAGTGAAATATATGTCAAAAATCAACCTAATGGATGCATACAAACAGGTTTGCATACACGAAGAGGATATACCAAAGATGCTATTTTCATCTCTGATAGGGACATTTGTGAGTAATATCATGCAGATTGGTGACTGTAATGCACTAGCGACATTCCAGAGGTTAATGACCTCAATCTTCCGAGATGTAATTGGGAAGTTTATGCATATCTATTTAGACAATATATTCATCTTTTCAGACTCCATTGAGGAGCATCAGCAGCATCTACGAGTCGTGTTTGAACAACTATGTAAGGCCAGCCTCTACCTTAAATGGAAGAAGTGCAAGTTGTACGCACCCAGTATAGACTGTCTTGGTCACGTCATTGACGAGAAGGGTATTCACCTGGACACAGACAAACTCAATCGTATTTGAGAGTAGCATACTCCACCACATATAATGATATCTAGTGCTTTGTTGGATTAGTGAACTATATTGGTAACTTTTTACCAGATATCACAGCATACACTGGGCTACTAATGGCCATGACCCAGAATGGGTCCCCTTTTTACTGGAGACTGCTGCATCAGTGGTGCTTTGAGATGATTAAACGCATTTGCGCGAAGATGCCAGTGATCCAGCCAATTGATCTACGCATTGACAAGCCCATTTGGCTCATATGCAATGCATTGAAGACCAGGGTTGGGGCCATGTTTGGCCAAGGTAAAATGTGGCAAACTTGCCGACCAGCTGGATTTATATCCCATAAGTTCACTGCTGCATAGCAGAACTATGCTATTTATGAGTTGGAAACACTCGCTATCCTGGAAGCCCTCCTAAAGTGGGAGAATAAGCTGATGGGGTATAAGATCCATATCATTACAGATCACAAGACACTTGAGTTTTTTAAGACCCAAGTGCATCTATCACCATGACAATGTTGCTGGATTGACTATATGTCACAATATCAGTTCGACATCACTTATGTAAAAGGTGAATTGAACAAGGTAGTGGACTGCCTGTCTCGATATTTCAAGAGTGATACTCAAGATGACGTCCATGATGCGCATGACTATGTTCAGGCAGACAAACATATTGACCCAGAGGGTGAGGACTTGCCCCTGCATAGGTTCCATGAAATCAAGAAACATACAGTTGAGCTACATGCCATGCAAGTGCAGGAATCATGTTGCAGCAAGCGACTGCAAGAACAGTAAGAAGCTCACAATATTGAGGCGCAGGTGCTGGTGGATCATGAGATTCCCCAGCCAGACAAAGAAATGAGGCAGAGGTGCGCCCTAGTGGTGTGGAGATGACTCTCCAGCAGGCATTGAACTTGCATGACCATCACCCCGCGCCAATTGACCTAGGCAATGTGCAATTTCACGCACGTATCAAGCAAGGATACATGGACAACAATCTCTTTATAGAGATTATAAACAATATCCAAGCGCATCTGTGCTTCAAGATGGAGGAGCAACTCGTCTATCTTACCAGACCCACTGGGTCCAGAGTCATCTACATTCTCTGGAAGAGGTCGTTGATCATGACTATCCTGGATCAGGCCCACAGAGTAGTGGGCCACTTCTCAGAACTCAGAAAACGCTGGACTATGTGCGACGCTGATACTGGTGGCCGCAAATGGCCAAGGAAACAAGTCAATTCTGCTCGACATGCGAGCTATGTCAACAGTCAAAAGTATCAACATTGAAATCACCAGGGAAGCTTCATTTGCTTCCTATACCAATCAAACCCTGGGATTTGATTGGGATAGACTTTATAGGTCCATTCCCAGAGTTGAAGGGTTGTAACTACCTATGGGTAGTAATCTGCAGAATGACCAGTATAGTCCATCTCATCCTATTGAGGACTACTATGACAGCTTCAGACTTGTCTTGGATCTATCTCAAGGAGATAGTATGCCTCCATGGATTGCCAAGCTTGATTGTAAGCGATTGAGATGCTAAGTTCACCTCCAAATGGTGGAAGGAGCTGCACAAGATGCTCAGAGCAAAGTTGCTCATGTCAATGTTCTTTCATCCGCAAACGGATGGCCAGATGGAACAGGCAAATAGAAACATCGTGCAGATTCTGTGAGCGTTTGTTCATCCTGATCAGAAGGACTGGGTGGATAGATGTCCACTCATTGAATTTGCGATAAACATGAGCATATCTGAGACCACAGGGTATTTACTCTTTGAACTCAATAATGGCTATATGTCATCCATGATTCGTGAACTTTCATGTTGGAGTAAAGCAGTTTGCATGCAACACGCTACAAAACTTAGCAGATGCCCATGATGCGATTATAGAATCATGTGTATGGCAGACAAAACATGCAAATAATCACAAATGTGATGATCCAGACATTGAGAAAGGGAACCTAGTATACCTTTTGACAAAGAACTTGAACTTGCCAAAAGGCAGAGCAAGTAAGCTGTGTCCAAGGTGGATTGGACCATATAGGGTCCTTGAAGCTGAGGTGAGCACGTCTAACTACATGCTGGAACTGCCTCATGCGCTGCAGGCACGCAGAATAGTTCCTAAGTTCCATGTGTCACTGTTGCAACCATACTTGGCCAATAGTAATGTGCTCTTCCCTAATCGTGCAACCCCAGAACCGTATTACTTTAGAACTGGTGATGACCAGGAATGATTTGCAGGTGGATAGGGAGAAACCTCAAATTCGAGGTAAGGTGGAGCTTAGGTGATACTACTTGGGAACCGCTAGTGAACTGCAAAGATCTTGCAGCAATAGACAGGTACCTAGAGCTGCAGGACATGAAATGCCCTCAACAGCTAGCAAAACACGCATAACACATGTGTGGTGGTGAAATGTGGACAAAGTCCACTTTGATGACTGGTGAAAGACTGGGTGGCAATTATTTGTGGTTGTTCACACCACTGGCGGGGAGAGACCCCCAAATATACAAATGCAACAGTATCCATCAGACTACCAGGGGCAGCTGCTATATCTGGTGGTGGGCCAACACCATCCCGTAGGTGTGGCCTATCCAGGCTGCAAAGAACCGCTCCCATACCAGACCCCCCTCCACTTGCAAGAGATGGAGGTCGATGATGAGGGGCACTATGAGTGCCTGGAGGACAGCATGCGCTCAGAGCGCTATTATTAGGTACCACCAGCACACTCGCATATGTCAATTCTGACATATGCGGGTGCAGTGACAGGACTGCCATCCATACCGTGGGCACATTGGCCCATGGTAGAACTGTATATGGAATCTGCGTCACAAGCGCAGGACTCAGCAGTGCCAGATGCACTCCTCAGCCATTTGGAAGCAGCAGGACAGCCAGTTCCTGCAACTGCATCCTTTTTGCAGGACAGTTTGGCCGTCATTGTCATGGAGGAGTTGCTCAACCAGATCAAGCTGATGAAGAGACAGCACATATTAGTGCTGGAACAGATTGATCGCATGTCTAAGCACAAAGTTTTGTCCACTAAGAAACCGACTGCTGAGGTCAAGAGGGCTAGATATCAGCCCGTCCAACCAGTCAAGCCTCTACAGGCTAGAATGCCATCGGCAGCATGACCAGCACACCTGGAGCAGCCTGCTCAGCCCATTGCTTTGTCCTCGTGGCTACTTGCCATGGCCTTTGAGGCTCAGTCAGAGTCACTGGCTGTCATCAGTGAGCCTCTGGCTGACCTGTCCTTAGGCTAGTGGGAAGCCGCACCATCTCGGGCCCCATCTATGGGGTCCAAAACTGTTACCATAGTGCCTCAGACGCCAACTCTTAGTACATCCCATGCTGAGTCAGGAGGGAGAACTCTGGCGCAAAATGTGCCTGCCCCTCCAGTGGCTTAGCCACAAACTGTTTTGTCTGCCCTGGCAAAGTCGGGGCCATCTTGTCAGTGTTGCAGCTGCAAGCCGCCTCTTGATGCCTCCAAATTGGAGGTCATAGCCTTCTCTGCTGGCATTCCTGCATGAGCGGGAGAAGTCCGGATGCTCTTCATGCTGCCGGTGTTTGTACCAGCCCTGCCAGAACAGTACTCCATGGTTGTCTTGACCCCAGACCCCCTGCACACCAGAACAATATGATGGTCTGGTGGCGACCTTGAGAGGGAAACCCATGCCTGGAAAAGGCAAAGCACCAGTTGCGTCCTTGTCCAATGAGAGTGACTATGGAGAGTTGAGCTCAGAGCAGGAGGAGGACGAGAGGAGAGGGAATCAGCAGCAGACCGATTCCAATAAGTATTGCGCAATAAGCGCATCACAAAGAAGAAGGCAAACTGTGCCAAGAAGTTGCAGGCCCTGAAATATAGGGCTGAGGATGAGGTTTTGGGGAGAATCCCTGATGGCTTGGGGGTGAAGGTGTGGGGGCCGCTCAATATTGAGCAAATAAATTTGTGCTTCAGAGGAGCACTCAGCCACTGCACTTACTATTTGTATGCCATAAATACAGTGCTAATGAGAGGTGATGCCAATAGAGTGGCATTGTATGAGTACGCCTCTGGCCAGCGTGCCCACATCCCAGGTACAATTGTGTACAAGCACGCCCCACGTGGTCTTCCCTGCACCCCATTAGAGCTGGACCAGCTCTACAAGTATTATATGAACATTCACATCTCACTTCACAACAGAATTGTTACCTATATGTTGATCACAGAGCTTCAGATGTTTGCACAGCAAACAGTTGAGGCTCTGCATGACCAGACCATGCAGCTCCTGATGAAGAAGCCTCAATACCAGGACCTCATCAACTCAATGCAGGGCCCTGACAATCTCACCCTTGTGGAGCAATGACATATTCCGGAATGCTTTCTGCGCATGAAAGAAGATGGTTCCATGGCGCTGTGCGTAATGTGCGCTCAAGATCCAGCCACGCTGTTTGACTTGGATCAGCTAGCACAGTACACGCTGGTCTTTGGTTGTTCCAGGCTGGAAAACACCTATCAGGGCATTGCGGTGGACCATGCCTACCATATGCACTGGCAAACCCTCTTCGGGTTTGCATTATGTCGAGCTCTCTGCACTAATAGCGCAGCCAAATCTATGATCATTCAGCACATGACACTTGTCATGGCCTGGCCAGGGCTGTACTGTGAGGTGATTGCCTCATATAATGCCATGTTTCCCGAGCAACCGTTTGAGCCCCAACATGGGCCAAAGCTCAAGATTCATCAAGTTCATGTGCCTGACAAGCAGGCATGGAACTTCTCCAACAATGATGTGTTACGCATCTTCCTACACAACCAGATTCCACTGGACTGGGCGGACCACATCTACACTTACAGTGTGGTCTTCCTGGAACAGCAGTTCCACTCCTCCACAATGTCTATGGACATCTTTAAGCAGATCAACGATAAGCACATGGAGCGCCTCTCCACGTATGGCACCCCTTTTGCCATCCCACAATGGGATGGATGGCAGGAGATGACCGAAGATGACCATTATTGTCTTATGTTCAAGCACTATAAGAAGAGCAATCTCCCTGCCAACCCTGAGGCCAATGGCCTCTACTACCTCATTGGAATGGACCCGAATTGGGTCAATCTTCTGAACCAAACATCAGCACACAATTTGCCTGCAGTTGAGGGGTCAACTACCTCACCAAGGATGAAATCAGCACCTCCTCCTCCTGCGATTGACATCGCACTGGAGGAGGAGTCAATGGTGACAGAGACAGGTGCAGTCATGGGGGCCTCATTGGACGGGTCATAGACCCACTTACTTTTGTTAGTATAGCATGTATATATACTTTTTTGCACTTTCAATTTTACTGTGCTTTTCTGCTACTTGTATTGTATGCGCACTGGCACACTCAGATTTCAAGCTCAAGTGTTATTGAGGACACTGCTACCTCACTCATGGTACTAACCGTTGCCCTTGATGCAATATGCGTCTCTGGCTGATGCTTGCACTACTGTGCATATTTTGTTTTCACTTCTACCTCTTTCCCTAAGACCAAGTGTTCAGTCTCATTGGGTGGTATGTAACGGAACATCACACTTGTACTGGTGTCAACAACACTATAGGTATCCATTAGAGTATTACATAAGATAACATCTTGTATTCACTCTAGTTCTAGTCAATCTGATACTGCGGTCTGATTCAGCACTGTGTGATACACACAAAATCGTTCTAGCTTGTAACCAACGGTTACAATATTCATCCATATAACAATGATAGCATTGTCAATAATTGTGCCACACAGAGTTGGGTGAGGTGGCTATCAATGTGATAAGTGTGACAGTATATGTTGAGGAGACAATGATGTTGTAGTTGATAGTGGCCAGATTTCAACATACTAATACATATTAAACCACACCTAGATTACAATACTCTAAGTATATGACAACTAGTGATTATGCTCACTTATGTATCTAAATATCAGCCTCTAACAATGCCTCATGTTGGGCCAGTAATATAAATAACAAAGTGCCATGTTCTGTGATCTAGAATAGATCAAGGTTTGTTTGTGCAGCAGACTATATATAGAAAAAATGTCTTTGATTTTTGTTGTCATGTAATGTTGTTTCTTGTTGATGATAATTTGTTCTAAGGCTGAGGTAGGTGTCTGGAAAAAATGTCTTTGATTTTTACTGTCATGTGATTCCAAGACTGTTCATTTATTCAAATGCTTATGCAAGCAGCAGCCTATGTTAATGTAGAAACAATGTCTTCAATTTTTGCTATGATATGATTTTCAGACTATTTGTTTATCTAGATGCTTATATAAGCAGTAGACTATGTCAGTGTAGAACAATGTCAACAGATAGATCTCAGACATGCCGTGCTAGCAATGGCCTATACAAGCAAGTAAGTTTGATCTGCTTCAAAATGGCTTAGCTTGTTATGCACAACTTGAAAAAGAGTTTTGTGCAAGTCTTTGAATTTAAGAATGATAAGACAATCACCAACATACAACAACCTATTTCTCCTTTCAATTCCAGGAGGAATCTATTAGAAATTAGACAAGGACTGCAGACAGATCTAGATAGATCAAATAAGTTTATATCTACTTGAATAGTAAGTATTAGTATGTAATTAATCAGTTTTAAATTATGATCAAATGTTTTTCCAAGGCCCAGTTAAGAGTAATCAATCAATCAACTTAGTTACTATATATGGAAATTTAAAACTCTGCATATCAACAACAGCTGCTACACATGACTATAAAAGCAACCTCTAAAGGCTATGGCTCAGTCACACAGCTAGCAGAGGGAGATCCAAAGTATATACAAATAATATTATAACAACTACTCACCTGGCAGAGAAAGATTCAAAGAAAACAAGTCTAGGGATTCTCTATGCCAGGATTGATGCTTCTAGGGCCTCTGAAGCATGGAAAACAACTGTACAGGACAACAGAACTTTAAAAACTCAAATGTTGCCTATACAAACAATTATGCAAATAAAGGGCAAACTCTGGCAAACTCTGGCTTATATAAGTGGTCTGTATGCAGTGTTGAAGGGCCCACACTTGTCTAAATGATAGCTAAAGAACCAGAGTATCTCAAAGGCTAAAAATAGTATTAATAAATACTGTTGAAAGAATAGAAACAGTAAAGTAAGAGAATGACAAAAGAAATAAAAAAAATGAATAAAAGGAGAGTGAAGAAATAAGGAGTAAAAGAGAGAAGAATAAGGAGTTTTCTGACAATGACTCCTACTTATGCAGTCTCTTTGTAGGTTGCCTGAGTGCATTCCTCTTGACTTCACACATATCACATATTTATCCAACTATGCTATATTCAAGGTTGATACATTCTAGGTAGTATTGGCTTTCTAGTAAGCACAAAATCATCAATTTACAGCCAGATAAATAGAACTCACCCATTTTGTCTCACATCTAGCCTTTGACATTTGATAGATAGGTTAGTGTTACTTCTATTATCATCACTTATTCTTATATTACAGATGCACACAACAAGAATCACATCCAAGTCTTTTGCCTTGCAATTATGGCCAGCTTGAGTTGCTGGACCATTAATATTAAAATCATCAAAAGGTGCTTAATAAACATTGTTCAATGTAGAACCTTTGATGGAAAATGATGCAGATAGATTGAAAAGTTGATATGTCACAGGTATATCGTTATATTGCTCTTTATCTCTGACTCTTTTACATAAGTAAGAGAAAGAGTTCTTGCAAGTTCAAATGTCTCAGTTTCTCACAAGTTTGTTGCAGATCATGTCATGTTCTAGAATGCTCTAGAAGTTTCTATCAAGTTCTTTATTAGTATTTTTGTCTTGCTTACTTTTTTCAAATTATTATTTACTCATCAACAACTTTATCAACAAGACTTTAAACTTGTCTATTTTGTTATTATTTGTCTTACTGCTAATATTCAGCAGCTATTTGTTATAAATAATAATAATACTATACCAACAGATATATAGAAAGTATCAAGTTCATTTTCTATATAAGTCTTCTCTCTCTCTTCCTCCTATGCATATATACAGTTATCTGGTAATATAATATGTAGTCTGGCTTATATACTATATGTAAAATACCAAATGAAATTTCACCCACACCCATGTGTAAATAAAGCAAAAAACATATTAAACACTCCTTCTGTAAAGTGGGACCCCATAACTAATCCTTCTATGCATATACAGTTATCCAGTATACAATATGTACTCTGGCTGTACATTATATGTATAAAATACCAAATGAAATTTCACCCACACCTGTGTGTAAATAAAGCAAAAAACATACTAAACACCCCTTCTGTAAAGTGAAACTCCATAACTAAACAACCAGATAATAGGATAGATCAAATGGCTGCAGAGCCAACAGATGAAGAACTTCTTAAAACAAAGATAACTGACCCTCACATCACAAGATCTAATATGTCTATACCACTGATTATAATAGAAGCCGCCTTTTTTATAATATAGACTCTTTGATCCAATGCAAAAAAAATGTTATGGCTAAGCCTAAAATTTCCTTATCCAAGCTCAGGAATTTCTCATTGTATGTGTCTTCTCTTTATTCACAGACTTGCTGACTGCAACAAACAGTGTATAAGTATGTAAAACTTTCAGAGGATTGAACCAACAACTTTAGAAAAACTAGAACTAGCAGAGCTTGAACCTGCATCGCATGTTACCATTACACCATAGTTCCATGTTACTACTTGCTTTTTCTTGTCAACTAGTATCATTCTAGCTCTAGTTAATAGGGGCTTAGGCATAACCCCAGGCTTTAACTAAGGTGTATTGACACACCCTTACACTCTCCTCTCTAGACTTGTTTTGACAAGTCTCAGGATCTCAAGTACACCCTCCTTGTACCTTATCCTAATCACAGACCATGTATTCAGTATTTAGGCAGCATTTCAGAAGAAGAATTTGGAAAAAAAAAATAACTGCTTATTTATTTGATTTGATGTAAGAGTAAGACATTTTTGCCTATATTCCAAGAAGTGAGACAAAATAGTACTAGCAAGAGCTTTTTTATTTTGACATTTAAACATAATTAATTCTAAATTAAATGCAGATTTTAAGTTATTATAGGAAAATTCATTTAAAGATGCAAGATAATAATTTTGAGTATAATACAACCATGTGGAGTGGTTTTTATAATGCAGATGAGTGCAAAATAAAAAAAAATATTTGTGAGAATGAAAAAAAGAAGAACAAATATTGTAACAATTCAAAGTAATAAATGTTCTTTCTCTAAGATTGCATACAGTAACTATTCCTGTTGTATAAGTGACAATGTAGGAAGATGTAGAATTTTCATCTTTAGAAATATTAGTCAACTATTCAATCACAGAATTTGAAGAATTAAAACTAGAAGAATTTGGAAAGTATAAAGTATTATAATATTTTGGGTATTCCTCAGATAAACTCAACATGCATAGGAGGGCAATCTTTTTCATCAAGTACTCTAGGTGCATGACATGGCAATTTTATCAAGGAAAACATACTGTAATGATGTAAAAATACTAATTTTAATGGTAGTACATAAAATCCAGTGGTAGTGCACATAATTCAGTAGTAGTGCACAAAATTTGATGGAAATTCATGTTTATTTTAGTGGGATTTTATAAGTACTTAATATAAATAATTAAATAAAAAAATACTACAACATTCATTAAAAAACAGCATCAGTAATAAAAAGCAAAATTTAAAACAAAAAAAAAGTAGACAAAATGCACATAGCTAAAACTTGAAAAGCAATACTATACAAAATATAAATGACACAAAAAATAACAATAGACAAACAGCACAGATGAGTAAAATCACAACAGACAAGTGGAATATGAAAGTAGCAAACACATAATGTTGTTGGAATAGAAATGAGCAGATGACATGCACTAATAGTAGACAAGCAATTATAAAACAGCAACAAACAGTTATTTATATATTTTTTAATTTTTTTAATTTTTTAATTTTCTTATTCTCTCATTCTTATATATAATGGTTAAATCACACATATAAAGTTGAAAGTTCAAAATTTGATATTATCTAATAATGTGTTGTCTTTTGACCAATCTCTTTGTACATCATATTCTTATAGTAAACTCTTGCTGTAGTTCAGTGGAATATTTATAAATTGATATTTTATATTGTGCACAAATAGCAGGTTCAACTCTCCTGCAGTGCATGGGCACAGTAGCTCAGCTAGCACCATCATGTCCTTAGGATTTATATCTGAGTAGAAATAGTAAGGTCATTAGTTCGACTCTTGCTTATGTACTGTGGCCTTTGGCAGCAAACACTTTAGACACCATATTTGACTTATTCAACACTACCAAAAAGCCACCACCCTCATGTGCAATACTAGGGAGGCTTTGTTGTGCAGGCTGTTATATGGGAGATCAATTTGCACATAACTTGATGAATTAATGTGACTACCATGCTCATGTCCAATCAGAAAAAAAGAGAATTCCTCAATACGGAGGATTTGGAAGAGGGAAAACTATATCTTGCTAACCAAGCAAGCTGTAGTCTGAATAGGGATGAAGTTAGATGACAAAGCAGTCTAGACCTCAAGTGGTTGTCCACCTGGTTGCTGAAGTACTGTGTGACACTGTTGGTTGGGATTTGGTAACGTCAGTTGAGGTTCTTAGGTCTTATACAAACTGTGGAATCTCCCAGCCTGCTGGCCCTTCCATGGCCCCTGCAAGGGAGGTGGGGACTTGGCCAAAGATAGCCTCTGAAAGTGGAGGGGTTAGAGTTGTGGAGCCTTAGCCACATTGTTGGCAAGCATTAATGAATTCAATCATTGGAATGGCACATTAGCAGCAGATAAAAAAGAATTATATATGCAAAGTAGTATGAACTTTGATGAAAAGCTCAAGTAGAATTAAATTGTAGTAAAGTGGCTATGAGGCATAACCAGCATGTCTGAAAAAGCATCAGGCCAGAATATCTACCAGAGTGTCTATAAGTAGCATACTCTTACATACTGCAGGAGTTAGAACACTATTCTCATGTACAAAATAACTCTCTAACTAAACAAATCAAATCATCATTATCATCTCCCACAGTGCATCATAGTATATAGTTGTCCTTTTGACCATTCTTGTTTTCAAACTGTTATGTAAGTATTTGTCTATATAAACAATTATATAATGATTTTTTTATTATTATTACTGTATATAGTGATTATCATTATTTGTAATATATATGTCTCTTTCTTTCTTCCTTGTCTTTTCTTAAAATTTTCAATTTCAAACTATTTTATCAAAAATGTTATATCCTTGTTGCTTCTTTTGCTATAACAAACTGGTACTATCAGTCTATGTTGTCATGTACTCACTCAACGGACACCTACTGGAGGCAAACACTGTCACTGTGATTCAACTTGGTACTTATTACTACTTGTTGCGAGCTAGAATGCTTTGATAGATAAAATTCTAGCAATTAGTACAATGTAAGTACAACTTCAACCTGTTTAATCTATCTATGAAATCTATATGGCTTAAAACAAAAATTTTCTATATGTGTGATCATAGAAAAAACATTGTATTACTCGAACAACTATGCAATAAAGCCTTATATACTAATCTGCTAAAACAACTAAGATGTTTAGTTGACATTGTGAAGTATGACTTTAGTAAACACTCACTCACTTATACAAATAACTGTATGCAGTCGTTATTTCCTCTCAACATCACTTCATATATATTTACTTTTTTTGATGTATAAACATTGAACAATGTCTTCATACAACATCCATGTCTGAACTTCCACACATTGATGATATATAGTGTTGGCACCTATGCACATCTACCTACTTCTTCCACAGAAGACGAATGAGGGAAATTGCGTACTTCAATGTTTTAACTCATTATAATATTAAAAATCTAGTATTTTGAGTTTTTCTGCACATTTTACTTTGTATTAGCATTTTTTTTTTACATATTGGTTTTTCTAATGTCAGCTCTTATACTCATTGTGATCCGCATACGTGACACCTCACCCTCAAAGGATTCAATTTGAACCAACAATTAGTCGCTGCCTTTCATGTACATTGTAGTGACAACAATCAATACCTTGACAAAGTGTTTACTTACATGTATTTGGGCAATTTATACAGCTGGCTGGCAGAAAATATTATCAT
>QGOA01004583.1:0-14689 GCA_003313075.1 Termitomyces sp. MG16
ATAATCGGAGCATTCCTCCTCATCGTCACTGCAGTCTTCCCTGTAATTGAGTTTTGCAACCCACTTCTCCAAAGTCTAATGCACCATAGATTTTTTCTGCTATATATATTGACCCCCTCACAAATATGTGAGTATTGTGCATTCTCTTCACCATTAAATGTAACTTTTCTTATAATAGCGTTGCACTCGCCCTGTTCCCGCTTTTGAGTTGTCGAATGCTGATCCACCTTTGTCAACAAGGGACTCATTTGGGAAACAATTCAATGCACACTTCTGTGTCAAGGAATGGAGACACAATTATGTTCAGACAGGTTGAAGAGTGCTCAGGCCTTAGTTTAGGTGGCAGACCTTCTGTAGAACATGTAGAGAGGATGAGTGACAGAGGTTAAGGCACACATTCATTGTAGGTAGAAAAACTCAGAATAGCATTTGAGGTGGATTTTGAGGAGACTTTTGTCCAAAGCGAACTTCAATCCATATTAGTCAGTGGCTATAGTGTAGTTATAGGATTGTTTAAAGTCAGGTCTGATCTTATACTTCTTTGCATTCAAGGGCAAGGTCTAGAAGTGGGGGTAATTATAGTTGGTTCAGAAATGGAGTCCAGGCTGTGGGAGAGTTTGGAGCTGCTTGAAATAGTGTTCTGGTGAGCACAGAGCTGAGGAGTGGGATGTGCTACTGGCAAGTAGGTCTGGGGCAGTCATGTGTTCTAGGCAGAGATGTTGTGAGAAATCTTAGGATCATCAAAGAACTGGGCAAGGCTACCAGTGAATGAGCAGTACAGGTAGAGTAGAAACTAGTGATAATATGGGCTCCAGGGTTGGCCAGTTGAGTAGAAGGACATGAGCCAATATGATGTTAAAACAAGTGGGACAGAATCAAGATCCACTGAAATGCAGCAATACAGTTAGTCCAATATTATTATTTGAAAGGAATGCATAAATTGAAGCTTACACCAGAAAGCAGGGGCAACCCTGTTAGTTTTGTCAAGTTCACTGACACTGACTAGACAAATCTCTACACCAGACACAGTATCAGGTAATATCCATGGAGTCTTCATTGAAGTCATTTTCCGAGCTGCAAAGAAGCACAAGATGGTTGCTACATTTTTCAGCATTTGGAAGTGCACAGTCACATTTAGCTATGTGCATTATTTGAAATAATTAGATACAATACATAGTAGGCAGCATGCATGTCCCAGCTTGCATATAGTACACAGTTCTGGGAGTATGTCAACCATGCATACTTGCTAAACTCACATAGAGATGAGCACCTCATAGTATCTGCATCAAGCTCTGGGAGTGCATGTGTGATTGCAAGAGTATGAATGGGTTGATTTACTGTTGAAAGTGATATAAGGGGAAGTTTGAGGAGACTTCTAGCATTTGTAGGCACATATGTGATGAGGCCTAAATATAGGAGTTTAGATATGAGCTCTTACTGGTAGAGGACATTAATACAGCAGGCTATTAAGGTAATCAATATACAATGAGTAGCTTTGAACAGGTTTTGACAACATCAACAATAGGTTATGAGCTTTGGACAATGGAAGAGAAACATATTGTAGTACTTGGTTGCAAGTAGTACTGATAGTTCTGGGGCTTGATAGTTTAGAAGGTTTCCCCTAATACACACTGGCTTGATGACAAAATTGAGATATTATAACTTTGAATGCTTCTTTGTAACCTGTGGTTATGGGCTAGAACTATCTTGTGTGTTCCACACAGTGCTAAATCAGACCGCAGTATCAGATTTGACTAGAACTAGAGTGAATACAAGATGTTGATCTTATGTAATACTCTACTGAAGGATTATAGCATCGTTGACGCTGGTAACAAGTGTGATTCCGTTACATACCTACCTCCCAATGAGACCAAATACTCGGTCTTAGGAAGGGCGGTGTAGTGAAATGAAAGATGCACGATAGTGCAAGTAACAGAGTAGCACGTGTATCACATGGCTGTCAACAAGCATTAGCATTGTTCGCGCAGTAGGTGTGTCGTCTAGACACAATAGCAGTAGTCTCTTATCAGATGGTTGCGCATGTAACGCCAGCGGAGACAAGATATGATTAAGTAAAAAAGAAATAAAAATAAGATGACCCCTCCTCTGGGTCTGCTGTATCTACATGCTACTCTGCAGTGCATATCAGCTGAGAGGTTTCGAGTGAAGTACTCGAAGGTACCTACATAACAACAAAATTAACATGGGTCTAGGACCCGGATGACAATGCTCCCGCAACTGCGTCCATCTCAGTAACCATTGACCCCTCCTCCAGTGCGACATTAATCATGGGAGGGGGAGGCACCGATTCCGTCCTCGGTGGGGTTATGGGCCCCTCGACTGCAGGTGTGTCTACCACCATAGACTCTGTTAGTGCGACGTTAATTGCCAAAGCAATGGTGGGTAGCATACCATGCACTGCCGTGCGTTTTAGGAGATTGACCCAGTTCGGGTCCATGCCAATCAGATAATAGAGGCCATTGGCCTCAGGGTTTTCCGGGAGATTGCTCTCCTCGTGGTGCTTAAACATAAGACAATAGTGATCGTCTTCGGTCATCTCCCACCATCCATCCCATTGCGGGATTGCGGCAGGGGTGCCATATTTGGCAAGGCGCTCCATGCGCTTGTCGTTGACCTGTTTGAAGATGTCCATGGACATCGTGGGGGAATGAAACTGCTGTTCCAGGAAGACTATGCCATATGTGTAGGCGTGGTCCACCCATTCCAGCGGAATCCGGTTGTGTAGAAGGACACGTAATGTGTCGTCGTCGGAGAAGTTCCATGCCTGGTCGTCAGGCACGTGAACTTGGTGAATTTCGAGCTGTGGCCCACGCTGGGGCTCAAATGGCTGCTCAGGGAACATGATGTCATACGAGGCAATCGCCTCTCGATAAAGCCCTGGATGGGCCACGATGAGGGTCATGCACTGCATGATCACAGGCTTGGCTGCGCTGTTAGCGCATAGGGCTCGACATAAGGCAAACCGGAGCTGTGCGAATATCTGAAGCTCTGTGATCAACATGTACGTGACAATTCTGTTGCGATGCGGGACGTGAACATTCATGTAATATTTATAGAGCTGGTCCAGCTCTAGCAGAGTGCGGGGAAGACCGCACAGGGCATGCTTGTACACAATTGTACCCAGAATGTGGGCACAATGGCCAGAGGAATACTCATATGACACCGCTCTATTGGCGTCAGCTCCCATCAGCACTGTATTCGTGGCATACGAATAATAGGTGCAATGGCTGAGTGCTCCTCTAAAGCACAAATTTATTTGCTCGATATCGAGCAGCCCCCACACCTTCACCCCCAAGCCATCGGGGATCCTCCCCGAGAACTCATCCTCGGCCCTATACTTCTGGGCCTGTAGCTCCTTGGCATGAGTTGCCTTCTTCTTTGCAATGCGCTTATTGCACGATACTCATTGGAATCGGTCCGTGGCCGATTCCCCCTCCTCCCCATCCTTCTCCTGCTCCGAGCTCGACTCTCCATAGTCATTCTCGTTGGACAAGGATGGTACTGGTGCTTTGCCTTTTCCAGGCACGGGTTTCCCCCTTGAGGTCGCTACCAGACCATCATATTGCTCCGGCGTACGGGGGTCTGGAGTCAATACAACTATGGGGTAGTGTTCTGGCGGGGCCGGTACAAACACCGGCAACATGAACAACATCTGGACTTCTCCCGCTTGTGCAGGAATGCCAGCAGGAAAGATTATAACCTCCAATTTGGAGGCATCGAGAGGCAGCTTGCAGCTGCAACGCTGACGAGATGGCCCCAACTTGGTCAGGGCAGACGATTCTAGTTGTGGCTGAGCCACTGGAGGGGCAGGCGCATTTCGTGCCAGAGTTCTCCCTTCAGGCTCAGCACAAGGGATGACGGTAACAGGCGCTCTTGGCGCCACAGCAATGGGTTTGGGCCCCATAGGTGGAGCCTGAGACGATGTGGTTTCCCGCTGACCCAGAGACAGCCCTGCCAAGGGCTTACTGACTGCAGCCAGTGACTCTGGAGGGGCCTGACGGGCTGGGGCAGGCAACTGCAATGACGATGCAATGGGCTGAACAGGCAGCTCAGGGCACGCAGATTGCGCAGCCAGTGGCATCCTGGCCCGTGGAGGTTCGACTGCTTGAGTGGGCTGATACTTGGTCCTCTTGAACTCGGCGGTTGGTTCCTCAAAGTAAGACACTTTGCGCTTAGACGCACGTTCGATCTGCTCCAGTGCTGCTATGTGCTGCTATGCGCTGCTTCTTCATCAGCTCGATCTGGTTGAGCAAACCCTCCATCACCATTATGGCCAGACTGTCCTGTAGGAAGGACGCAGTTGCAGGGACTGGCTGTCCCGCTGCTTCCAGCCTACTCAGGAGTGCATCTGGCACTGACAACTCCTGCACTTGTGATGCAGGTTCAACATACGATTCAGCCACGGGCTGATGGCGGCCCCATCACCGCACCCACATACGTTGGTCTTGACGTACCCAAGCGCAACAACAGTTCCTAGTAGTAGCGCTCGTGGCACATGCTGCCCTCTGGGTGCTTATAGCACCCTTTGTTGTCAACGTCCATCTCCTGCAAATAGTAGGGGGTTTGATATGGCAGCGGCTCTTCACGGCCTGGGTAGGCCACACCCGCTGACTGATATTGGCTCACCGCCGGATATGGCGGCTGCCTCTGGTATTGGTCAATAGATATATTCAGGGGTCTCCCCCCTCCACTAGAGCCTTGCAGGCTCTGATCATTCTTTTGCGGCCCCCAATAGGCCATATCAAAGTAACACGTCAGCTACATGTATTGGGACTGAGGAAAGAGGGAAAAAAAAAAACAATCTCCCAACTCTGCCAGTGGTGTAAACAACCACACATACATGCCACCTGGTCACTCACTGGCTATCAATGTGGACTTCATCCACCTTCCACCACCCTACGCGTGTTATGCACGTTTTGCTAGTTGCTGAGGGCGTTTCATGCCCTGCAACTCGAGGTACCTGTCCATTGCTGCAAGGTCTTTGCAGTTCACTAGTGGTTCCCAGGTTGTATCATCTAAGCTCCACCTTACCTCGAATTCGAGGTTTCCCTTTGTCCATCAATGACCTATAATGTCATCCACAAACCATTCCTGGTCATTACCAGTTCCAAAGTCATACGGCTCTGGAGTTGCGCAATTAGGGGAGAGCGCATCACTACTGGCCATATACGGTCGCAACAGCAACACATGAAACTTGGGAACTATCCTGCACGCTCACAGCGCATGGGGTAGTTCAAGCACGTAATTAGACGTGCTCGGCTCGGCCTCAAGGACCCTATATGGTCCAATCCACTTCGGACACAGCTTACTTGCCCTGCCTTTTGGCAGGTTCAAGTTTTTTGTCGAAAGGTACACTAGGTTCCCTTTCTCGATGTCTGGCTCATCACGTCTGTGACTATTCGCATGCTTGGTCTGCCACATGCGCGATTCTATAATCGCATCATGGGCATCTGCCAAGTTCCCTAGCACATTGCGTGCAAACTGCTTTACTCCCACATGAATAGCTTTGTCAGTACAAAGTTCACGAATCATGGATGGCATATAGCCATTGTTGAGTTCAACAGGTGAATACCCTGTAGTTTCCGATATGCTCGTGTTTATTGCAAATTCCATGAGTGGACATCTATCCACCCAGTCCTTCTAATTGGGACGTACGACCGCTCGCAGTATTCGCGTGATATTTCTATTCACGTGTTCTGTTTGACCATCTGTTTGCAGATAAAACAACGTCAACATGAGCAACTTTGCTCCGAGCAGTTTGTGCAGCTCCTTCCACCATTTGAAAGTGAACTTAGCATCTTGATCGCTTATAATCGAACTTGGCAGTCCATGGAGGCATACTATCTCCTTGAGATAGATCCATGACAAGTCTGACGCTGTCATGGTGGTTCTCACCGGGATGAGATGGACCATACTGGTCATTCTGCAGATCACTACCCAGAGGTAGTTAAACCCTTTCGACTCAGGAAATGGACCTATAAAGTCCATCCTGATCGAATCCCAGGGTTTGACCAGTATAGGAAGCGAATGAAGCTTCCCTGGTGGCTTTAATGTCGATACTTTCGACTGTTGACATAGCTCACATGTCGAGCAGATTTGGCTCGCTTCTTTGGCCATTTGTGGCCACCAGTACCAGCGTCGCACATAGTCCAGCGTTTTCTGAGTTCCGAAGTGGCCCACTACTCTATGGGCCTGGTCTAGGATAGTCGTGATTAACGACCTCTCCCGGGGAATGCAGATGACTTTGGACCCCATGGGTCTGGTAAGGTAGATGAGCTGCTGCTCCACCCTGAAGCACGGATGCGCTTGGGTATTGTTCAGAATCTCTAAAAAGAGATTATCATCCTTGTATCCCTGCTGGATACGTATGCGGAATTGCGCATTGCCTAAGTCGGCCGGTGCAGGATCATGGTCCTGTGACTCCAGCATCTGCTGGAGCGTCATATCAGTGCCTCTCAGAGGCACCCCTTGCCTCGTCTCTTCACCTGGCTGAGGGGCCTCATGCTCCACCAGCACCTGGGCCTTGATATCATGAGCTTCTTGCTGTTTGTGCAGTTGTTTACTGCGACGTGTTTCCTGCGCCCACATGGCACGTAGCTCGACCCTATGTTCCTTGATTTCATGGAACTGATGCAGGGGCAAGTCTTCGCCCTCTGGGTCAATACGTTTGTCCGCCTGGACATAGTCATGCATGTCATGGACGTCATCTTGGGTATCACTCTTGAAATATCGAGATAGGCAATCTGTGACTTTATTCAATTCACCTTTTACATAGGTGATGTCAAACTGGTACCGTGACATGTAGTCAATCCAGCAACATTGCTGCGGAGACAAGTGCACCTGAGTCTTGAAGAACTCTAGTGCTTTTTGATCCATAATGATGTGGATCTTGTATTCCATCAGTTTATCCTCCCATTTTAGGAGGACTTCCAGGATCGTGAGTGTTTCTAACTTGTGTACAGCATAATTCTGCTGGGCAGCAGTGAATTTACGGGACATAAATCCCGCTGGTTGGCAAGTCTGCCACGTTTTACCTTGGCCAAACATGGCTCCAACCCCAGTCTTCAATGCATCACATATGAGCCATATGGGCTCATCGAGGCGTGGATCAATTGGCCGGATGACTGGCATCTTTGCGCAAATGTGCTTAATCATCTCAAAGCACTGCTGATGCAGCGGTCTCCAGTGAAAAGGGGACCCATTCTGGATCATGGCCATAAGTGGCTCTGTGTATGCAGTGATGTCTGGCAAGAAGTTGCCAATATAGTTTACAAGTCCAACAAATCGTTGGATATCATTATATGTGCGTGGAGTATGCCACTCTTGAATTCGGTCAAGCTTATCCGTATCCAGGTGAATACCCTTCTCATCAATGACATGACCAAGACAATCTATACTTGTTGCATACAACTCGCACTTCTTCCATTTGAGATAGAGGCTAGCCTTGCGTAGTTGTTCAAATATGACTTGTAGGTGCTGCTCATGCTCCTCAATGGAGTTAGAAAAAATGAATATATCGTCTAAATAGACATGCATAAACTTCCTGATTACATCTCGGAAGATTGAGGTCATCAACCTCTGAAATGTCGCTGGTGCATTACAATCACCAATCTGCATGATGTTACTCATGAACGTCCCCATCAGGGACAAGAACAGCGTCTTTGGTACATCCTCTTCACATATGCGAACCTGTTCATACACGTCTGTTAGGTCGATTTTCGACCTATACTTCGCTGTCGTGACATCTTCGCGTATGACTTTCTGATCTGGAAGAGGTGTGACATCCTTGACTGTGTTATCATTGTGCTGTCACGCATCCAACGCAGTCCTCAATGTTCCATCCTTCTTGGAAATACAAAGTAAGGGTGCAGCTTGCACTGCTAGTCATGGTTCCCACCACCTTGCGTTTATGTATCTATTTGTCTTTTCACAAAGTTGATCCTGCAGTGCTCACGGGCAGCAAGGCAAATGATATTTGTACTGCTTGTTATTGTCAATGAGGTTAATCTCATGATTAACCTCCCACCACGGAGGAAGCTCTTCCTTTGTTCCATTGACAATATCAGCAAACTCCTGTTGCCATTGCTGGCGCAATCGAGGGATATCCTCCTCTGTAAGGCTCACAGCCTTACCTTTTCCTTTTGCTATGCATGCTATATGTGGTTGAACCTTTGGTTCAAATCGCTCTCGTAAGGCATGTATGTGCTCCTCTGTGAGATCTTCCGGATTCAACCTTACAACTGGTTGTTTCCTTGTCGTACTCGCCAATGACTGCACGCTTCTCGCTTTCAGCAAGAGTCCATCAAATATAATATCCGATGTTTTGGAAATCTTGTCCTCTCATGCGTGATGGTACACTTCTCCTGTCTGGGTCGCCTGCACCCTTCCCATAGTCTGTGTCACCATTGATGCCGCCAACTCATTCCACTCCCATGGCATTCATGGGTCATACACCCATTGCACTACTGGCCAAGGCACTAGTTGATCCTTTAGCGACCTTGTGCTTCCCACAGTTCCCATCATACTGTATACCTTGTCCTTGACGAGGTCCTCAACCTTCACTCAAAAACTAGTTGGCTGACATTCCAGCGACTCCACCACGCGTTTACCACACTCATTCTTGTGCTGTACAGCCTGTTTAGGCTTTCCATTGATACACCCAGTCACATCCAGGTGCTTCCCCTTCTCCAGAGTTCCTTGAAACTCTTCTTCCAACATTAGTATAGCTGGCAACTTTGCTGGCAGGCTTCTCAGTGGGGCTGGTTCATCCTCCACCTCCTGTACAGTTGCTTTCTTGCGACCATCTAGTCAGTTGCGTTCATCACGCCGCTTTTCAGTTGCGTGATAGCACCTCAGACGACCATCTGTGTCGTTCAATACGACTTTCTCCGCCTTCAAAGGCGTACCATCTACAATGACCATGTCATTCACGAAGTCCAATGACACCTTCCTTGTTCTTATGCATAAACGGCATACCGATGATCATGTCGTAGTGATCAAAATTCACTATGTCTACATATTCCTTGGTCGACATCCCTGACATCTTTATTCTCACTTTAGCGCCGAACTGCACCATGGCATGACTCCCTACAGTCCCCAGCTGGAGCATCAATGGCTCCTCTAGTTCATGAACACGAATCGCATTGACATGAGCAAACTGGGGCGTAATGCCTATAGTGGTACTCCCTGAGTCCCACAGCATCCATGCTGGATGTCTGTTGACATCAACATATGTGACCAGGCACTCCTTCTCCTCAGGAGTATAGTGTGGCCGCTGCAACTTATTAGTTGCCTTCTGCAGGGTTACGCGTCTCATTTGGACATGCTGATCTCCACAGCACTCAGTCAGTGCAAACAGGTGTTCCTCCTCATCATCACGAGCATAATAGTCGCTGTCGTACACGTCCACTGTGATGTATTTGTCACCATCAATCTGGGCGCTCTCGGCGTCATCCACTTCCAACCCGTCAGCCTCCACCTGTGGCTCTTCCTCTGCCTTGTCAACAATCTCGTTGTCCTCGTTGTCACTGACAACATCGCTAGGTGCCACAGCCGTATGGGCTGCTTGGATGTGTGCCTTAGGAGGGGCAGGACATTCCTTAGCAAAATGCCCACTCCTGCCACAGTTGTAGCATGCTGAAGGGTCTCCGGCAGGCCTTCTCTGGGCTGCTCCTAGGCCCCCAGTGGGTTGGTTTGCTTGCCATACATGCCGCAGGCGCTACTACCCCTTTCGTCGCTACTTGGTTTTGACCCAAAAAGGGTCGACTATCCTTCACTGGTAATTGTCCAGCAGGCTTCGATCGAGGCCGTTGGCCTCCAGAGATTGACTTGCAGACAACGAATCGTGGATTGCGATTGTTCTCCATCTCTGTCCATTTGGCCAGGAAAGTTCCCACCTTCACTGCCTGACGGTTCACTGTTCCTCGGCGTGAACTACGCTGCTCATAATGATGCGCAGTCCATGTCGACTGTTCATAATGAATGGCATACGCCAAAAATTCGGTCACAGTATTGACCTCTGGAGACAAATTGTCATCATGTATTAACGCTCTCCTTATGTCTGCAGGTATTCCATCCAGGAATGTCTCGCAAATGGTGTATTTGTCTGGATAGACGGCCATATTCTGCGCATAACCCACCAGGTCATTATAAAAGGTCTGGACGCTAGTCTTAGTGTCATACACTGCCTTTCTAAAGGCATCACGAGCTTCCTGCATCGTAGCAGCATTGACAAAGCGATTATACAGTCCTATTAGGACTTCTTTAAATGTCCAATGCAATTTGTCACGATTAATGTGGAGGACATGGCGACAGAACCAATTCTGTGCCTCTCCCTCCATAAATTCGTGTAGCACAAATATTCTTTCCTGGTCCATATTGTCTCCACCATAGCAGCAGGCTGCCAGGTGATAGCAAATGTCCATGGCCCAGTCCTCCAACTGGGAGAAGCTATGTCCTCCAGCATATGCACATATGTGCTTACCATCAGATTTGCGGGGACTTACCCCAGCTGGAAATTTAAACCTGACTCCAAGGGAGTCGTCCACCAAACAAGTGAGACGGTCGTGCATATGATCCATATGGATCCTGACTGCCTCATTCATTCCAGGCGTACTTTCATGCAATTCATGAGGTGCGGGCATCAAAAATGCCTGGGGACTGCAAAACAGGTGTTCATTGGTCGTTCTTTCTGGCCGTGGGGTGGGCTGTTGCCTCACTTGTGGCTCTGCTGGTAATCTACTAGCCTGCCTGCCACTATCATGACAATTATTATCATCTTGATCGTCATTTCTACGATCACGCCCTCCACCGTCGTTATTGCGACGAGTTGGCTCCCTCTGCTCGTAGTGGTCACTACTATTATCACTACCACCCGGATCTCTGTCCGGTTCAGCAGTTCAAGCCGCGAATTGTCGCCACATGTCATCGACAGGCGTTACACCCTCACGCCCTTCAAAGGCTACTCCCTGGTCATCAATCAACGACTCACCATGATTGCGCAAGTCCTGGTTGTGTATCCTCTGGTAATTGACATGGTCATTCCAGTTGTCCACTAGGTGGACATATCACACTACGCATCGTGGTCGCGTTTGCTCCTCAAGAATGTGGACTTCGTCCACCTCTTCTTTGATAGTAACTTGCTTTCAAGGTGTCTTAACCTCCTGCACTGCAAGTAGTGCCTCTGGCTCTGCCAGAGTCGTCGTAACAGTCTCTACCTCAGACAATGCCTGCTGAGGCACTCTGCTGACAATGCGTTGACGGTTTGCAGCATTCTGACACCTAACGTAGTCTTGCTGAGACTCATTGGCCTGACGAGGTGCATTAAGCAACTCCATCGCATCAGCCATTAATGGCGCTTGTTGGCGCACACTCATCTCGCATTCCACTGAGTTGGCCGGAGTGGCCATTGAGACTGCAGACCCTTGCGCTGCTCTGCGCTTAAGATATTCAACCACTTCAAGTTTGAAGATATGCACAAATAATTTGATATATTCAGTCAAATCTGCACGGGGTACATCGTGGCTCCTAGCAGCCAGCAACTGTAAGTGCTTTACTACATAAAGCTGCAGACACTTTTGCATCGATTCCTTCATGACCGACGGATATCAGTCCAACACCAGCTGTAACTAGATAGACAAGGTCGAATGCGACCTTTTGCTCTCCTCATCATCTGAGGATTCCAGCTCGGACTCTAAGTCCATAACTCTCCTGAGGCCTTCATGCCTCACTTGCAGCTGTTTGCTGGCCCTTCTGTGCAACTCTGGAATTCCAGGTGCTGGCAATGCCTCTTCCAACCTCACGATGATGACGTCTAAAGTTTGGTCAGTAACAAATATAGCAATAGTGTTACCGTACCAAAAGCTTGCGTTGGGCGCACTATAAGTAATGTGAGGAGTCCCGGGCAGGTCCCAGAGAACGTGCCTATGAAAATAAAGTGAAACCGGAAAAGGTCGGCAAGTGCCAAGCGCTAAGGTAAAGCGCCTATGAAAGAAGCGGTAAGTACACACGGCAAGGTCAATAGCAAGAATGCGGTAAGCTTAGCGAGGTCTAAGCGTTGTTAATGCCTGCCATAGCTGCAAGGCACGAATAGGTCAAAGGCTAGCGATAGTCTGCAACTGCCAATGAGTTCGACGTTGCTGACTGTAAATGAGGTCTTGAGCGTAAGGGAGACTGAAGTAAGGGGAGCAGGAAACTCTGTTCTCTCGTTTGATGGGTATGTACAAGTCGGTAAGTACCTTTTATACTACAAGGAGTTCACTGTTGCCAGTGACTAACCATTGCCAAAGTGCGGTAAACTAGAAAATTTCATAGGGGTAGCTCCAACGGTTTCAGATCCCTACCATCCATTCAAGACTCTTAGCGACGCCAGGCAGCAGATTGTGATGCTAAACTATCAATCCATCACCCTTCTGTCTGTCTAAAAGGCTTAGCAATGTCAGGTGCCAGATCAAGGCGCTAAGCGGTGTCAGACACCATGGTCAAATGCCAAGCTGTCCGTCAGTTTTTGATAAATCATCAATCTTCTTGCTAAGTGCTGTCATCAGTGACAGATGCCATCTGTCAGTTGTCATTCTGTCTGCCGTCAGTGCTATTATTGATTGGATCTGCTTCTTGCTGTGCGTGGCCGTCAAATATTGCCAAAATTGGATAATTAGCACGTGCTAAGGTATCCTGAGCCTGTGCCGTGTTGCCGTAGCATGCCATTGATGCGCTGATCCTGTATGGGGTCCTATCAACGACCTTGTCATCTTCCCTACTGACCACTATCGCTGGTCCTTGCTTCCGTCCTTGTGTCGTCAACGACAACAGTCCTGATTCAGGGGCAGTGTCCGCCACATACTTCAAATGTTGTTCTGTAGGTGCAGTCCAGAATGGGGTACTATGCACGAACACGCTGCCTTGTACCATTTCCGAGTACTGGGTAAGGTCTGGTTGACCCTCAGACTGAGCTGATGAGCTCTCGGGCAATACCGGATACATCAATGAAGGCATTTGGCTCGCTGGCAACGACACTCTTGAGACCGCAGATCTCTCTCCTGGTTTACCACCAGGTCGTATGATGGACATCATCTGTGATACAGATAGCCTACCAGGCATTCCGAAGCTCGCACTGACATCGTGAGGAATCTTTTTGTCCCACTTTGGCGGAGGTTGGTATGCTGACACAGATTGCGTCTTCACAGCTTGAAGCACAGGTAGGTCACCTGTGTCTGCAGCTGGAAACGGGGGATCCAGATCAAGAGAGCCAGTCATGGAAGCACGTTTTCAACATGATGCCAACAGAAAATTGAGAGGTTTTGATGATAGTTGCCTAGTCAGTAACAAGCCTAGAGTTTAAAGCTGATAGCAGAAGATTTAAAAAAATGTAACCTGTGGTTACGGGCTAGAACTATCTTGTGTGTTCCACACAGTGCTAAATCAGACCGCAGTATCGGATTTGACTAGAACTAGAGTGAATACAAGATGTTGATCTTATGTAATACTCTACTGAAGGATTATAGTGTCGTTGACGCTGGTAACAAGTGTGATTCCGTTACATTCTTTGAATATTCTGGAATGCAGAGGTTTTTCAACAAATTCCAGCCTAAGCAATTCACTCCCTGGGAATCACTGAGCCTGTGCCTATCAATTGCCTGTCTATTATCTACTCCACTTGGGCTATTTATACTATTTTTCTAGTGCACAGACCACTAGCTACACATGACTCTTTGTTGTAAACTCCCCAGCACCAATAACATATTTGATAGTCCAGTTTCTCTTTTTGGATGCCTGTTTTAGTGCCACCATTCAGTTTCTTGTTCTGCCATTCATCTTGATTATTCTGATTGCCACTTCCCATTTATTTCTGCTCCTTTTAGTACAATCCTATTTATAGATCTTTCTTTCCCCTTTTAGTCCTTGCTTGTATTCCATGCTTCTTTTGACATTTCTCTATGCTTCTTTCCCTTTTCTCTTTCAGTCATATCAAATTGGGCATTGTTAATCTAGATCATCACAATTTATTTTGCTTCCTCTGCCAGCTCCCATGCTTCCCCTCCCCATAACAGTGGCTGGACTATTATTGAGTTGATAGCCTGAGCTGATCCCTGCCCTTTGTTCTGTACTTTTCTGTGTATTTACTGAGAAGTCTTTGGAGATATAAATTTGTTGAGACTGCTATCAGGAGGCTTACAGTTTTCAGCCTTATAATTAAATGTTTATTTTGACTTCTAGTGCATGTTTGTGTTCCTGACTGCTGGTACAGTATTGTATCAATATATATATATATTACTCAGCTGCATTGAACTCTTTTAGTCAATTAATTGTACAGTGACAGAGGGTGAGTATGCATAACCTATATGAATAAATACTATACTTACAATTACACTAGATTAACTATGCATACAAATGGAGTAATGCTTCAAAGGGATGATAGGCCATTGTTGTGTTTGCATATTAGAAGACATGTCACTGTTTAGACACCACCTTGCAAGACATGGCTATGCTAATATCTGCTCCTAACTACCTGCTCTGAGCTATCTGCTGCTAACAATTTGCTCCTAACTATTAGCCAGAATTATTATCCAATGAAATTTGTACCCTTGTTTAATTTAATCTCTCTTTTTTTTTTTGTCTCTCTAGATTTCCTTAGAGGATTATAGCATCAACACCAGTAAACTAACTCTGT
>QGOA01004596.1:0-12315 GCA_003313075.1 Termitomyces sp. MG16
GTCGCTGGTACCGGTTCTTCTCAAAGCGTTGGTGGATCCCGCAAAGACACCCAATGCATTGTCTTCCCTCTTGAAGACGTCATTCATGCACTACATCGACCACTCATCCTTGGCACTGGTAGGTTTCTTTTCTTGCTTATCCTGTATTCTCTTCTACAACTCTTTCCGTCCAGGTGGTACCAATTATTGAACGCGGGTTACGTGAACGTGGCTCTGAAACAAAAAAGAAAGCTGCACAAATTGTGGGTAATTTGGCCTCTCTCACAGACTCGAAAGACTTCGTGCCCTATCTATCTGAGCTTCTGCCGATGGTTCATGTCGTCCTCGTTGATCCTGTTCCGGAAGCTCGTGCCACGGCAGCCAAAGCATTGGGTACCTTAGTAGAGCGTCTAGGAGAGGTTCACTTCCCCGATCTTGTGCCCAACCTTCTGCGGACGCTGAAGACCGATACATCTGGTGTAGATCGTCAAGGTGCAGCCCAAGGTCTCAGTGAAGTTTTGGCTGGCCTCGGAATGGAGCGTCTGGAGGGTCTCCTTCCGGATATCATTACGAATGCTCAATCGCCCCGCCCGACAGTCCGTGAAGGATTCATGTCTCTACTCGTATTCTTACCTGCAACGTTTGGCACGCGTTTTCAACCTCATCTTCCAAAGATTATCTCTCCTATTCTTAGTGGGCTGTCTGACACAGAAGAATATGTTCGGGAAGCTGCCATGCGTGCTGGACGAATGGTCGTCAACAATTACTCCACTAAAGCCATCGATCTACTTCTACCGGAGCTTGAACAAGGCATGTTTGATCCCGGTTGGCGTATTCGTGTAGGTTTTCTCTATTCAGGTGAAAGTAATACTGATATCATTTTCTGTAGCAATCATCTGCCACTCTCGTGGGCGAGCTCCTCTTCAAGGTGTCAGGTATCTCTGGCAAAACTTCCGAGCTTGATGAAGAAAATGTTGTTGAGGCTACGACTGCTGAAACTTCCCGTCGTGCTCTTGGTGAAGTTCTCGGTCCGGAGCGTCGTGATCGCATCCTTGCTGCGTTGTACATTGTTCGCCAAGACGGTGTCCTTGTGGTTCGCCAGACGTCTACCCAAATTTGGCAGGCCCTTGTCCATAATACGCCTCGAACCGGTACAGATATATGTCTATCTACGAAAACAGTAATAGATCTAACAACCCCACAGTTCGCGAACTTCTTCCTGAGCTTCTCAATCAGCTCGTTTTCTTGATCTCCAGTGACGAAGCTGACCAACAAGAGGTATGTTTTTTCTTATTTGTTCTGATCGTGTTAACGTATTCCATGGCAGACTGCTGTTCGCACCACGACAGAAATCAGCCGCAAGTTCGGAGAGAAGATATTGGCCGCCATAATCTCCATTTTGCAACAGAAATCTACCTCTCCGGATTCCCGCACACGAGAAGGTGTTTGCCTGATGTTGAGTGAGATGATGTAAGTTCTTTGATCAACCGTTTTCTTTCTTTCGTTTACCTGTTGACGACAGGGAGAGTACAACTGAGTCGCAGCGTGAAGGGCATGAAGACGATATTATCTCTGTTGTTCGCGTCTCGCTGGTCGACGATGAGGCGAATGTCCGGTCTGCTGCTGCGAAGGCATTTGATGTTCTGCAAGAGCACCTTGGTGCAATTGCCATTGATCAAACCATTCCCACTCTTCTCGAAGCCCTTCGTCAACCTGGTAAGGGCTCAGGAACTGCTCTCCAAGCTTTGCGAGAAGTGATGAATGTACGTGACTGTTATTTTAGCCTATATACTTCTGATTGACTCTCTTGAACAGGTCCGCGCTTCTACGGTATTCCCAGTCCTAATTCCTACACTGACGGCGCTTCCGATGACCGTTTTCAATGCTCGTGCTCTAGCATCCTTAGTGACAGTTGCGGGAAATGCTTTGAGTCGGCGGTTGACTGCCATTTTGAATGCCCTCGTCAAAACACGGGAAGATCACAACAGCGAAGAGCTACAAGAGGCCCTGGACGAGACCCTGCATTCCATTCTCGCCTCTATATCTGACCCTGAAGGTCTTAACACCCTCATGTTGACTCTTCTTGGATGGTACGTCTTCTGAAAGGCTCTTGAGTTATATATTCTGATTACTACTTGCAGGGCCAAAAACGAATCTCCGAAACGGCGTGTCAGTGCCTCAAAGTTCTTCGCCGTCTTCTGTCAAGTTTCCGAGCTGGACTCGTCACTATACCGTGTCGACTGGGTTCGACAACTCATATCATCTCTTGAAGACTCTCAAGTTGAAGTTCATACCGCAGCTTTAGAAGCCTTTGATATCTTTGTGAAATCCGTGCCCAAAGATGAGCTAGAGCCTCTCGTCGTGCCTCTTCGTCGCAGTATTGAATCGACTGGTGGATCCGGACAGACGGTGCCGGGCTTTAGTCTCCCCAAGGGCGTTGGCCCCACGGTCCCTATCATCATTGCGGGACTGACTACGGGCAGCAACGAACAACGCGAGCAGGCTGCTTATGCTATAGGGGATCTCGTTGAGCGTACTGAGGAGAGCGCGATCAAACCTTATGTGGTGCCATTTACCGGACCTCTTATTCGCGTGGCGACACAAGCAACTACTTACCCTCCCGCTGTCAAGACGGCCATCCTCAGTGCGCTAGCGACAATGCTGAAATGTATTCCTACATTTGTAAAGCCGTTCTTCCCACAACTTCAACGGACGTTCGTTAAAAGTGCGAGTGACCCAGCGAGCGTTGCAGTACGAAATAAGGCAGTGGAAGCTCTGGGTGGTTTGATGAGGCATCAGCCACGAGTGGATCCTGTCATTACGGAGCTGATTACCGGCGTGAAGAATAATGACGAGGCGATTGCGAGTAGCCTTGTTCGTGCACTTGCTAGCGTGGTGAGGAGCGCCTCAAAGAACATTGGAGAGAGTGCTAGGGAATCATGTGTCGAATTGGTCATGGATGCATTCAAGGAGATTCACGGAGGTATGCTGTTGTCTTGATAGATCAATTTCCTGCTTAATACTTCGTCAGAAACCTACACCCAAGCTATTGGAGAACTTGTATCATCGTTGACCGATTCTCCTGAGCTTTTGAGACAGATGGTAACGTAAGTAATTCACCCTGTTAGTCGGTATTTTCCATTAAGTAGGACATCGGTGCAGGTCATACCTTGTCGCGGGTACACCACAAACGATGTTGGGAGCACACATCATACTTGCGGTCTTGACGCCAGATGAAGAGGCTGATGATGTTCAGCCAAATCTATTTCAGAAACTGTCTTTACTCAGGAACGTTGCGCAGAAGGTCCTGGAAACAATTGGCAATGAAAAACCAGTCATTGCGCGCCCATCTCGCGAGGCACGAGACCTACTCAAAGAGCTTGAGGACGATAGTCTCGATGGCCTTTTTTAGTCTAGTGTAATGTACCAGATCTGTTCAAATTCTGTCATGTTATCAGCCTTGCATATTAATCTACACGTTATTGTATCTCAATCGTATGAGCTGGGGATAGCCTTTGGTGGTCTGGTTTTTCCTAAGGAGCTCGACGTTACGTCCCTGCTTTAATACTTTTCCGTCTGTAATTCGTTGCATTGCAACCTCGATTGTCGAACGTAAACAGGGATTAAGCTTCTCGTCGAGAGGTTTGTTGAGATGGTTTCGAACTCTACCCATATTTCGTCATATTTCCTTTCTTATCTTGATTACTAATACTTACAATTTTTCTTCGGCCTTACTGCCCTTTACCACTACGTTGGTTTACCTCTGAGGTGTGTATTTCTTATATTACAAAACCCCCCACTCATACTTACATACTCTACAGTATATTGACTTACGTCTTGTTACAACAAGGTTGAATGATGCAATGAAGATTGCATATAGTTGGCAAGGCTCAGCAGAAGACAATCCGAATCTCGCTAGACTAACGAACAGACATTTGAACATAGCTTTGAGCTTTGAGCTTTTTGCCATGTACTAGATTTGGCTTCCTGCGTACCTGTTGCGCTTCATGATACTATGGCTGTCTTCCCGATTTCCACAAATCAGAGCTAGGGTCGAGAGGGCGTCAGTGTCATCTTCTCAAACTGAAGACACTTTTGATTCGACAAGGCTACCTAAACCAAACCACAAGTTAATAACCGAGCTTCCTAGTCTTCTCGTGCGATGTAAGAAACCTCAGCGTACCTTCGGATGCACACAGACATGCGGCCTTTATTTCTCGAATAAGAAAGGCAGAGCGATGGGTCTCTGCCCGCCTAGAGAGTACGAGTGTAGATGTAAACCTTTGTCACGTCCTAAGTGACTGTAAGCTAGAGCTAACGAGAGATATGTTTGGCAGCTCTCAGACGCTGCGGGCACAGGGCGAATGGTATGGCCAGAGTGAAACTTTTGAGTGATTTGGACATTAAGGGACGTTTAGATTTCTGTATGCGATGGTTTCTCAGATAGCTAGAAAGTCAAAATAGCACATAAGTTAGCCACGAGCATCGACGGACCACAGTAGAGCATGAGAGTGTTCAAAGACACGCTCAACGATTGAATCATGTCATCGCTTATTGAATGTAGAAAAGCCATAGTTGGACCGTAGAGTCATAGCGGGTCGTAGAAAGTCGTAGAAGAACAGAAACTGCAAGTAATATACGAGCCTTAACGAGGTGAATGAGTATTGTAAGGGTGTCGCCGATGAGACGGGAAATGGGCACCGACTGCGGATCGCACTTACTTTGATGCTTAAGATTAAAGAAAAAGGCTAAAAATGTTTTTACTCCTCAAAATAAACCTCGCCTGAGAAAGAAAGGGATGACAGATTCAACATAAAGAGGAATGAAGGTGTGCACATTCCGATATGGGACTCAGCGCGTGATGCCAAGGGGCGTGACCCTCACGATCATATGCTGTATCCCAACCCTTGACCATCTCATCCATCCTTGCTATTGATCTCATTATATTGCTACAACTCATTCTGTCCTGTCAAGTTTTGCCAGCCTTGCCAAATTACAATTTGATTGTGCTTGCCCAGTTATCTCTTCCGGCCGAAGTCCTTGAATACTTATTCCGTTTCGTTTTTCTGATAATCATGTCCCACTATGATAATATCCTCTCCAAACTGGGATCTCTCCCTTCCTGGTCTTCACAAAAGGAATCCGTTCGTTCATCCATACAAGTTTCTGATGTTCATCCTCTAATTAAAAATGTGGCAAGATCCTGATGGAGCCATATGTGTATATTACCTCAAATCCGGGAAAGGAGATCCGTGGCAAACTCATTGAGGCATTTAACCTTTGGCTCGAAGTTCCTGCCTCAAAGCTCGCGGTCATTTCACGTCTGGTGAACATGTTGCATTCAGCAAGTCTCTTGTGAGTAATATTTTATATTTGTGATTCATTGTCGCCTGTGTACAAGTACGGTATGTGTGATTGTGCAGAATAGATGACATTGAGGACGACTCGCAACTCCGCAGAGGCCAACCTGGTAAAATACTTCAGTTACCTGACCGCCAGTTTTCTTATATTTCTCAGTCGCGCACAAGATCTATGGGGTCCCACAAACGATCAACACTGCGAACTACGTCTTCTTCCTCGCGTACAAAGAACTCATATCCCTTTGTGACCAAGGCTCTTTTGAACATGACCGACAACGGAGGCTTGATACTATTGTGACCGGTGTGTACTCCTATACTCCTGCTACAGTCCGAAATCGATTGCTTTCACACAGAGGAGCTTCTGTCTTTACATCGTGGACAAGGTCTCGAGATCTTTTGGCGTGACTCCCTTCAATGCCCGACAGAGGAAGAGTATATTTCCATGGTGAACAATAGTTAGTACTGATGCGCCTTAATTCTAAACACACGCGCGGAAATTGATCCTTTCTTGATAGAGACAGGTGGTCTGCTTCGCATTGGTATCAAGCTGATGATGGCGTGCTCTACGAAGAATATTGATATGTAGGATGACTTTCGCCCTTCAGTAGTATCCATACTGACATTTGTGTTAGGGACTATGTACCTCTGGTCAACCTCATCGGAATATATTTCCAGATCCGGGACGATCTGATGAATCTGCTTGGCACAGAGGTATGTACTTTTCCCCTGACATGGGGACTTTGCCGCTCTGCCTCTATTATTTGTCCGTTCAGTCATAAAGAAGACCGTGGATTATGAGGCGTATTTGTGACAATATGTTGATGTCTATATCATTTTCAGTACACGAAGAACAAAGGTTTTGCCGAGGATCTTACTGAGGGCAAATTTTCCTTCCCTGTAGTGCACAGTATCCATGCAGATAATACAAATCGTCAAGTTCTCAGTACGTCTTCTCATTCAAGCCTATCTCAACGCCCATGCTCACTTAGATTAGATGTCCTCCAGAAACGCCCTGCATCACCAACTTTAAAGAGCCATACTATTGAGTACATGCGTACACGCACGAAATCTTTCGAGTATACCTTTGCAGTGCTTGAGACACTCGAAGCACAAACACGCGAGGAGATCCAGAAGCTAGGGGGAAATGTCAAGTTGGAAGAGATCATGAATTTTCTCAGTGTCTTGCATATGAAGAACCAGGAGGCATAAGTTCAAACATAGAAGAATTAAGAAGATTTATTTGGAATAATTTACTGACAACGATAATGACACAAGACCGGATAACATTTATTCCATAAGACGGTTTGGTTGTATGCGTCTTTCACACCTCGCCTATGTCCTATCCATCTTCAACTGCTGCCGAATCAAATCTGCAATCTTTTCTCTGGGATCCAGAGAGCTTTTCCCAATTGTTATACTGCAAATCACCTGGTGGACATTTCTCAATTGTGTGTCTTTATATTGATTTAATGTGTCTTGGATGAGTTCCTTATTGAGGGGCCTTGGTGGTTCCTTCACCAGTGTCTCCATGAAGATATTGTGGAGGATCAGAATGAGGTCGACGATGTATGCTCCGAGGCACAGTGCTGTTCGCGGTCTAGGTGAAGAAGGTTTCAACAGAAATATGTAGTCCATTGGAATAAGATCACATGCATTGCTTGATATTTCTGACAGAGAAAATTGATTACAACTACTGTCACCCCAGCTGCACTGAGCAACGCCGCTACAGGACCAGCGGCGACAGCATTAGCAATGGTACTCAGATTGCTGAGGTCAGCCAGCGTCCCACCAACATCCCTAGTCGAATAACCGAATGTTCAGAATACTAGCATACAACTTGGTACTAACTCACGGTCCAGCTTGACGCCTGTCAAATAGCGGCTCAATCAACTTGATCATTTCTGTGCAGAACCACGTCTCTGGAAGCAGCTAATAAATTGACTCATTGGATGATTTACAAGAAAGGATAGTCCATTGCTAGGCTTACCGATTCCGGGTCGTAAAAATTCCAAACCTTGATCATGTCCAGGTGAATACGCCTTAGACAATCAAATAAGACGTGCTCCTTGAACGCGGCACTTTGACTCAAGTCGACCCAATACTCTGGAGCAATCATGAGCACCACTTGGAAGTAAATTAGAAAGGACCGACATACTTTTGAAGCCTTCACTAATAATGAAAATCGTTCAATTAAAAGGTGATTGTCAAGGATGTAGCAAATTAATACACACTCTATTGAAAGATTGACCTTTTGTTGCGCACTGATTTGCTGAGCAGCCGCCCAGGGAATCCACAGTTCCCCTTCAACTTCATGCAGACAATGTCGAGTAGTTTGGGTCAGATTTTTCAGCGTCTCAATACATCCTGATTCGGAGATTGATTAGTCAAGCAGTGATAGGTCCAATAGTGTTTCATACTGAGACGCATTGATACAGAGATATAATTGATGTCTGCATGAAAGTGAAGCGTGTTCATCAAATCTTGAAGATGAATTTGAGCTTCTCTTTCTGCCTCTGAGCTAAGCGTGCCTGTGTTGGAGGGTACATGTCTGAGACGCTTCAAGACCTTCCGGTGATACTCGTTGTATAAGAGATCAAATTTCGTGAAGACGATAATGACAGGGATTATCACTTCAAATAGCGTAAGTCTAGAGAGAAAAGAATACAAATTAGTCTTACGGTCGGCCGCGAGCGATAACAGCCGCTCGTCAGAGGACTGTAACAGGCGCGAACCAGTGCGCGGTGTTTCTATGCACAACCTAACAATAAACATGCCCCTAAGTGAGCTGTAAAAAAGGAGCGACGATCCTTACCAGATGGCATGAAGTCTTTGCTCAACTAAGGGTTCGTTACATTTCTTTCTGATAAAGTTCTCTACGACCTCCCATGTTTCGGTGGACCCAGGCTCCGTCCCTTCGCTATCGTGGAGGATGAAACGCGGATTGGCCGGAGAAGTAAATTCTCGAGTAATATCTGACTTTCCTCTTCGACCATCGGCAATATCGATGTCCTACTGATCGATCGTGAGATGTTATCGGGGGACAATTAGGCGCTGACTTTAATGTTAGCATTGAAAACACTGCTGACGAGAGACGACTTCCCAACTCCGCTCTGCAAATATTAAACAATTTTTCTAGTGATGAAGCCAATTACCAGGCTCACTCTCCCAACGACCAGGATGCGGAACCTAAAAGACCCCGTAAACTGTTAAGGATCAAGAGCTTAGATGCGCAGTCGAAATAGTGAGACACACTGTGGACAGGAACTCAGTGTTTCATCCACTGTCGATGGGAGGCTGTCTGGGAGAAGTATAGACATGGTTACAGTTTGCTGTGAGAGAACTAGCTATCGTTACACACAGCCAATTTTGATACTACCAGGAGGGAAATGCCGAAATCGCGCTCTGCCGTAAAACCCGCTCCAGTTTCTTTCAGTTCATTGACGTGCAGACAAACTCCGACATTGTGATCACAAGACATACCGTGTGTTCTACGCCAGTTCGTAGTGTGCAAAAATAAAGTCGTTAGTGCCGAGATTTCAAACATTGATCTTAGGTACAGTGCAATATAGTCGATTGTTACGAGACTGAGGATTAACGTACTTACATTGATCTTAGTGATCTTAGGTCTGACAGCGTCTCTGCTTGATTTCTAACAGAGTTTTAGTTCTAACAAATTATAAACACACCGGACACTATTAATCTTGAATCGTGAGGCCCTCGTTCAGTTTGGAATGATTTCTTTTTTCACAGTGGTCCATACTTTTACATCCAGGAGGACGCGATATGGTTGACCTCTAGAACGGAACATGTAGATAAACTCCTGATTTAGAGCGGGGAACAACAAAATGACATAGCATAAAGAAGCAGATATGAAACTGTAGAGGAACGAGACTTGAAGAAATCATCATAAATCCTCTAGAAGTGACCATGGTTGGACCCAGATGGCTAAACATAAGGAACAGTAAATAGAGGCTAAAGCTTCTAAAAGAGTATTGTGCGCACAAACTAGGAGGAGCTGTACATGTTCCTCGCGAGTTATGTCCGCGAGTCGCCAGTGAAGAAGCTAGCACTACTGCCGACAGAGATTCTGAAAGTAATGGAATCTCGGGTAATTTCATCGGAGACTCAAATTCAGTCCATAATCGGGGGCCGCCCGCCACTCGTCATCAGCCTGTGCGCGTGCACTATGTATTTGCGCCAGCTTTTGAATCTCACTTATAGACACATGCTATGATGAACATGTTAGTGTTAGAACCCTAATATATTTGCTGTATGATACAATTGTAAGTCCCTCAGTCGCTGTGCAACTGAATGCATTATGTGCATACCTGTACGACACAATTGTAAGTCCTACGTTACAGTAAGTAGAGCGTCCATGGTATGCAATATGTGCAGCTCACCCTCAGTCGTTGTGCAATTGACTGAGGGTGATCGTGTCTCTGTGCTGTATATAAGGGATCCTTGTCCTTTGTCCTGTTATATTGACCCTGGCTCTGGCCACGGCTCCCTTTATTGGCCGTCGCTCTCTTTGTTCTCCGGTCCACGCTCACGGTGCCTTTAATCTGCAGATCGCAACAGAACATAATTCATCGTCTGCGCAATAATCCATCGCCAGACCCAACTAAAATATCCACCAACCCAACTTTGAGCAACTGATTATGGAGCTCCTCGATTCGATCTCTTCGGAGCTGTGAGAATGCATTGAATGTCAGCGGCCTGGGATTGGTGGGTTTTAATACTTCCTTCCCACGATGGGGACTCTGGCTTATCCCAATCTTCGCTCTCGCACATCATGAAGGACATCTACGCTGCCTCTGAACTCAGAAAGAAATATCCCTATTTCCGTATTCTTGTGATTGGCCGGGCAAATGCCGGCAAAACCACGATTTTGAAGCGGGTTTGTAACACTACGGAGGACCCGCATTTCTACGACGAAGAAACGAAAACTTTAGTGCGTTTGTAATTCAACTCTTGGGCGGTTTTCCTTCTAAATAGATACTGATCTAGCTGGAGCCGACATCGACAGTGACTGCGACCGTTCTTCTCCTTGAGCTTGGTTAACCAGGATTTTGCATTGCAGCGTGGAATCCATGATATCAATCGCCCCTTTGTCTTCAAAAGCAACCCAGAGTTCATTTTCCATGACTCACCTGGGTTTGAAGCAGGGGACAAGAGACAACTTGAGGAGGTTCAGGGTTTTATCAAGAAGCGCGCAACGTCCAGAAGACCAGAAGATCAGCTTCATGCCATTTGGTTACTTTTACTGTTGACTTGTGACTCACTAATTAACTTGTTGCCCAGGTTCTGTTTCATACCGGACATATCAAGGTTCCTGCTTGATTTAGAGAAGAGATTCTTCAACGAAGAACGAGCGGGCAATGGTTAGTGGATTTTGTGGTACCTCAGATTTTTCCCAACTGGTGTCGTCTAAAAACTTCTTTGTAGTTCCGGTCATTGCGATCTTCACAAAATTTGATGATCTCATATCTCAGGTATACAACTATGAATTGAGCGAGAATGACAATCGCAAGGTCGCAGAGCACAAATTGAACAGTCTTAAAGCTCCGTTGTTCAATGATTATCACTTTCCACCCAAAGATAGTCTTTGTTTTGAAGGTATGTTACTTGCTCTGTCTAGGCAACTGTCACTTTGCTGTTTTGCTGAATGTATAGATATGCATGATGATGAAGGAGAACATCAGCAATATGTGAAGAAACTAATAAAAATAACAGCAGAATCTCTTGATAATCTTGAACTGAAGAAGTTGTTTGTATCAGTTCAGAAAAACAATCTGGAACTATGCATAGAATATGCTGTTCTTTAGTGAGTATTACTATATATGCTGTTACTATGCTCAAGAGTGAGTTTAGTGGAGGTATTTCCTTTAAAAGTATGAACATGGTGAGTTCTTGCATATGAGTTTGTTATATTTATATGGTTTTAATTTGAGTAGCATGAATTTGTGCATCAAACATTGGAGTGGTTTGGTCATGCAAATGTAAGGAAGTTAGAATGCAATTGTAGCATTTTTAATAAATGAAAGCAGGATAAAGTGGGCAATTTATCATTGGTAAGTCAATATAAAAAATTATTGTTAGCAGAATTTTAATCATTAATAGGCATATAAAGTAAAGAATTGCAATGACATGTGAATAGGAAATTGTATGCTTGTCATTTTTTTCTGTTTAAGATATTAAACAAAGCATAATAGATTGTAAGTAGATTTTCATATCTAGAAATAGTTGCTTACTTTTTTTTTTTGTAATAGTATGTAAGTTGAGTTTTGAGATTGGCACTTATTGATGAATTTTCAGGATGAAAATGTAAGTGATGTATAAGATCTGTTTTTATATAAATAGCAAACTAATTGGCACACTGAAAATATATCAGGTTGTAAGTTGCATTGAGTTAGATGCAGAATTAAAAATTCAAATAGCCAATTCAATACAAATTTAGTTTGTGAGTTACACTAGTTTTTATATAAAACTGAAAATTGACTAGTAAATTTAAAATATTTAGATAGTAAGTTAAAATCTCAATTAAAAAAGTAATTAGTAAAATGAAGATATATCTAGCAAGTGAGTTGTATTAAATAGTATGCAAAATTAAATGCTAACTATTAAATTGAAATTATATCTAGCTTGTAAGTTGCATTAATTTTTGTTGAGAATAAAAAAATTAAAAATATATTTAGATTGTAAGTTGCATTAGCTTATATGCAAAATTAAAAAATAATAGTGGATTTAAAATATATTTAGAAAGTGAGTTATGCTAGCTTTGTAGAAAATGAAAAAGTTAACTAATGAATTAAAAATGTATTTAGAAAGTAAGTTGCATTAACTTTTGTAGAGAATAAAAATTTGACTGATTAATTAAAAAATTTAGAAAGTAAGTTGCATTTGCTTTTATGCAGAATTCAACTTTAATAAAAAATTAAAAATATATTTAGCATGTGAGTGCAGTAGTTTTGTGCAA
>QGOA01004600.1:0-47824 GCA_003313075.1 Termitomyces sp. MG16
AATTAAATAAAATTAAATTTAATAAACTAAAAATTAGAAGTCAATGTCAGGTATGCTTACCTAGGTCACCCTTAAAAAGTTTCTTTGTATAGCGGTAGTAATGTGTGAGCATATGAACCAGTATAGAATGAGATGCCGTTCTGTGATCAGCATTTGCTGATGAGCCTGCATCATGGCTGGCTACAGATAGCACCAATACCTGCACCTCACATTGGCCCACTAGTACCACCAGAAGTGCTACACTCTAGCGCTTCCAGCGCTATTTTTCTCATATTTTTACACTAATAACTTGCAGCTACAGACTCCAATTACTCTCAGACCACTTTTTATGGCACCACTTATTCTTCGCACCACTATTGACACCTCGCCGCACCTTGCCACTTGCACTCCAAGGCTATACATTTACACAGACACTTGGCATCAGTCAATCCGGCATAATACTCTTAGCCAGTGGCAGCACTTACAAGGGGAAATGATGAAGTATTTCCATGACAGCATTATTATGGACCTTTTTACTATACAATTCAATTTGCCGCATTTACTTACATTTTTATCAGTTCACCACCCTCTAGTGGCGCTTAACCTCTTAGCATCAGCTAAACTTTCTTTACTATAAATACTTACTTTTTGTTAGTAGTACAGGGAATCAATTTGGCAGTAGGGATTGTATCCCAACATTTTGGTTTCCATATGCAACAGACTACCTCTTGTTGACCGTGTCAAGCAAGAGGACTCTGCTCTACTTTTCTATCTCTCTCTCTCTAGTGTCTTGCAACTACAGCTTGGCTTTCGTGCTTAGATCTGCTAAGCAATTCCATCTTTTTATTATCACATTCTAGGTGCTAACACTTAGTGCCTCTTAGCGACCCTTTTCCACACCTCTTAGCGCCTTTCTTAGCGACTTTCCCACACTCTTAGCGCTTCTCCTTAGCAACTTTTAGTGCTCTGTAGCCACATTTTGGAGCCTTACACAAGTGCCTTCAATCACCCACTTTCCTTGCCACCAACCTCTTGCCTACCGTGTGTTCTCTGGGACCTGTCCAGGACTCTCACACACACTTAGCACACCCAAAGCTATATTGGCTAAGTAGCTGCACTAGTGATAGTCCACGAAGCACCCCAGCTTGATTTGGGCATCATCATTGCGAGGGTTTGACTATCCACAAAATGGTGATATATCCCAATAGCGGAATCAGCAAGAGTGGTTGCTAGATAATAATGGCCTCCAACACATATGGAAGATACCAGTGTCATGACACAAAGTGGCATGTTAGGGCGCACGATACTATGGGAACAGTCATATTGTCTATGCAGCAATATAAGGGCACCACTCACAAAACGTCACCAGGTTTCAATACAACCACTTCGGTATCCCACAAGTCAGTGTTTGCCTCATGCATGACATATTTATCTATAAGAATAGATATGGTAGCGAAATCCTCAAAAGACCCCAACTTTGGTCATGCAACGTATAGTAACTTGAATCCTGTTTCTACCTATAAAAAAGTGCCATACCCATTAGAACCAATGTGCCAGTAATGATGGGCAGATCTGGTCAATGCTATTGCCCACCACATGTCAGATATTGGATAATGGTTGGAGGAGTTGCAGTATGAGGATTGACCATTTACTTGTGACCATGTGAACCAATCACCAAACATGAATAAGATGGGAAATGAATAGCATACTGCCAGCATATTGAGAGCGCTCAGAGCCTGCAGTTCTGAAGACAAAACAGCAGCAAACATGTCAACCGGGGAACCTCTATGCATACATTGAATATCTAGTAAGGTAAAATCTATCATATGTAAGTATATGGAATGGAACACACAGATGGAGGTCTGTCAGGGGACCCCTCATTCCTTTCTTCTTTCACTCCTTATTTCTTCACTCTCCTTTCATTCACTTCCTTATTTCTTCTACCATTCTCTCATTTTGCTGTTACTACTTCTTCAACACTATCTGTTGGTACTATTCTCAACCTTTGAGGTGCTCTGGTTCTTTAGCTATCACTCAGACAAGTGTGGGCCCTTCAGCACCGCTCCAGGCTGCTTAGATAAGCCGAAGTTTGCCTTTCTGACTTCTAAAGTCCGGAGTTTTCCTCCCTTGTTTGCACACTTGTTTGGTTAGTCAATTTTCGAGTTTTTAAGGTTTTGTTGTACTGTACAGTTGTTTCCCATGCTTCAGAGGCCCCAGAAGCGTCCAACCTGGCATAGGGAATCCCCAGACTTGTTCTCTTTGGATCTCCCTCTGCCAGGTGAGTAGCTACCTTGATATTGTCAGTATATATTCTAATACACTTTGGATCTCCCTCTGCCAGCTGTGTGACTGAGCCACAGCCTCATAATAAATGGTCAACATACACTGAAGAGGACCCTTCAAACCATCCAGCTGTGTAACCCATGGCAACAATGAACTCCTTGGGCACATCAGACCTGTTACTACTGTATGAGTGCCAACTAGCAATAACATTGAAATCAGCAGCCAAAAATCAAAAGGCAGATCCAGTTTCTGAATGACCGTCATATATAGGCACTGGAAATAAATAAATAGAGAAGTCGACAAATAATGACATAGAAGACACACCTGTCGATTCATAATTTATTACTATCTCCATAGAATTCTTGAACTTCAGAGTTAGTATGATAGGAGCAGATTTGACAGAAAACATCAAATCGTCTGTAAGTACAGGAGGCTTCAAAAAAGCAGGCACTGAGTAGCTACCTGCTACAAAATGATGTCAACACAAAGGTATGCTACATGCAAGTTGAAAATTTACAGTTTTTGAAGAACACACTCTTTCCTTCACCTCTGGTTACAAAGGCCATCCCATAGCTTGAGTAAGAGCCCATGAGATCAGAACACAAACTCAACACGCTTCCAACATTGGCCATAGAACATAGGAATTCTTGCTGGAATGGCACAATCATCAATTGTTTCTGTTTATAGGGGGACAAGTAACTGCCAACTTCTATGCTAGAATCAAAGAGATGAGAAGCAGACACAATGCCAAACATAATGTCAATGCAAAAGGCATTACCCCCATGTTTTAAAGCAAGGTGACGAGATTTGGCAGTAAGATTATCAGGATGTATGCAAGCTGAATGCATGTATAAGCCATGTTAAACTTACAATAGGCCTCGAATCAAAGACTTATAAATATGTGTAATGACGATGCACATGAACAAGACAATATAAGCACTTACTCTGCATTTTCTTCAGACATCTTTGATGTCATGGCCAATATACGTGCAAATCGCACTGATCTATCACTGATTTGTTTATCATATCCATACGATATGGTATTGAACACATGACTGTGCAAAAAATATATCAATAACTGGTAACAGACTGGTATATATTGCAATGTGGATACTATAAACAGATATACAGAAGATAAGGAAGCATACTGTATGTAGTAGAGAACATAGGATCCTGTATATCTGGCTGCATAACCCGAGAATTAGTAACCATAACAGTTGGATCAGTAGCACCGTCAAATCTAAACAAAAAAAAAAGAAAAAATCAGAATACAGAAATCAATCAAGCAAGTAATAAGACGCTACTCTTTAATATTATAGTGTTCACCAGAACCAACATTGACAGGATCATTGTGTTTAGTAGTGATGCTGTGTACATAAGTACTGGCATCTTCTATAACACGACAATCTTCATTATCATCAGCACACTCTTGTTCATTGACAGAGGCAGCAAACACCAAGAATTTGTTATCAGAATTGACACATGCAATCAGTGCACTGTCTGAGAAAACTAAGTCTGCTGTATCAGCTTTATCATTGGGTAATTCCAACGACTCAAAGTTACTTCTGTTGACTTTGTCGTTGGATGCATCTTTATCGACAATAGGTTCACTAGTGGCATAGAATTTATCATCCAATGAATAGGCAGGCAGTTTACAAACGCAAGATGTACCAATACCACAAATAAAAATAAAAATAAAAGACACAATGCATGAGCAGTATTTACAATAAATTTTAAAATAAAATACTGACACTTCCAGCAAACCGTCGCTTTCTGCAAGAGATATGATGCTATTTCTGTTATCTGGAGAATTATCAGACACCAAGTTATTGTCTGAATCAGCCTTTATGTTGGGAAGAATACGTGTGGTCAATTTTGATACATACAAATCCTAAGGTGCCCTTTCGATTTTATGTAGCCAGCAAGCTGCAGACTAACGGACACATAAACATCAAAAGCAACAAGGGTCAAATAAACCAAATATATTAGTACAAGTACCCATGGTTGCATGATAAACTGAATATACAAGCCAAATATAGGGGAATAAATATTTAAAACAAATAAAAATAAAAATAAAAATAACATGGAGTTAATAATGGGTTAGAAGCTTTGAGCCAGCCATTCAGGAGACAGATGAAGAACCATTAATACATGCTTAGACAAATAAATCAATACAAATTAAACGGCAACACCTGCATAAGAAACTGCTACTTCACACAAGCTCTACATGTGCCAGACCGGCAAGTCTGAACATAGAAAGGCAAAAAGGCAGAAACATCCAGATACTATGAGAAATGTAGCCATAACGGTATAAGAAGTAAGGGATACCAATAGGCAAGCCAAATTGTCAATTTGAATTAGCCTTGTTCAATCCCATAGTAATAACAGAATAATACATAGGTAATATGTAGGCAAACTAATCAGTCAGTTTGAATTAACCTATTTCAATTCTAAAAGATGTTAGAAGCAAAGTAACCCACTCAGTATTCAGGGAACAGACAATCTATAAGCCAAAATCAAATAAAATTATACAGTGGAATAAGAAATATATTAATGCAGAAATGCACATACTTTGAAATCAAAGGAAAAGAACATAGTCCCGTAGAACAAGAGAATCTATGAGAAAGAAGTTGTCTGTGAGACAGTTGGAGGATTAGCATATAAGAAGGTCCAATAAACCAGGTTGATCTTATTGTTTTCAAACACATTGAATAGGAGAGATAAAATATATCCAAATTGCTAAGAAGCCAGACAGTCAGTTGACCTATAAACGTTGCCTGCATCAGACCGATGCAACGTGACATGAAAATAAGAAGCTATACAGATAGTTGACTCTGAAAAGTTGCTTATAATAGATGGCTGCCATGTGACACGAGACAGTATCAGCTCACCAGACATTATGTAGCCTATCTTATCATCGCATACACATATATAAAAATGGACAATGAGTACAATAAAAGCAATGCAAGTACATACTGAATGAAGCCTTTTAGAATCATAAAAAGATATTTAAACGGACATTAACATAGGAAGTACCTTAAAACAACATGTTGAGTATGACAAGCATTGGGGGGAAGCATGACTCCATGACATTCTTCAGGTGAAATGAAAATATATATGTATTGCATCCACACATAGAGTTAATGTCTTGTGAAGAACCCAGAGTGGAAAAGTACGGTAGTTATACAGCAGTACAAAAGCCCAAAAATATGGAGACTCCTATTAGCAGATGAGGACGGCAAGTTCCCGCAAAGAACTCAGACAAATAAGAAGTTCACATTCTGTTTGAAAAAGATACTGACCTCAACAGATTACTCAAAAAAATTGCATGAAGGGGGTTCAAAAGGACATCAGACAATGTCATCAAGGACGTGCAACCAAGGATAACACTAAAAGGAGATAAAACGTAAGAATATATGGACAACAATCATAAAACATAGATGCTCACACAAATCAAAGGTTCAAGAGGATCAAACTGCAGACCTTCCAAATTGGCGATATAGTTGCAGTGCAGGTATCCTTTGCAGTTGTTCCATTGAGGGGAGAGAAGTACAAGATGTTAACAGTTTTGAGATTGATAACATTGCTGGATGAAACATTTGCACTAGTGAGCAGCCATATAAACAATAAATGTATTATTCTCACTCTAACAATTACCAAGAAGAGGAAGAGGGAACCACTCAAATGCAAAGACTACGAGCCAGTGAAAAGGAAGCTCCGAACATATGAAGACAATAGAGAACCCCAACAGAGGGCCAGCAAGATGGTCAGTACTGGCAATTTCAAGCAACAAATGTTGAATTACATGAACATTGATGACTGATATCTTACAATGGCTTTGATACTACCTTGTGAGATATTTTTACCCAACACAGTCCGTTATATTTTCACTGAGTTATCCTATTTCTCACATCTGATCAATCGGTTGTCCCTGAATTGTTCTGCAAGCTCTCATCGCCGTTCTCTCTATATTAACCCAAGTACCAAGCATCCACATATACCACCATCCATAGCACCTAGCATCCAATATACTACCGCCCATATCATGTTGTGTTATTTGTTTGTTTGTTTTTTTTTTTTTAAATTTTTCTCACCAGTTATTATAGTAATAAATAAGTGTCATCATGTATCATTGCATCAAAATAATACCTCAATTATATAATCAACCGTATGGACAAACAGTTTGGTAATACCTACCAAAGGGAATTATATGTATATATATATATTATTCTCTCTTAATGCTTGATCAATGAATTATCTAAGTCCAATACTTTTATAAACAATGGACCAAAAAAGATTAAATCCAACATTGACGGATAAATAGTTATATTGCCTCAAACAATATGTGAAGTAAAAACAATATTACACAACATTTTAAATTTAATCAGATGGTTTCACACTTGAAAGAATGTAATAATATGGAATACATGTAGCAATCATGGAACTTGTGGCTATACAGCAGTTGTATACTAAAACAATGCACAGCCACAATAACATGATTGGAATAAATAATTAAATACAGCCGTATGTCTACAATGCTATCTACTTCCGCTACATGGTAGCTAAGGACATATCAGGTAGGATATGCCTTGGTAGACCCACAGCTTAACGGTATGTATATGCATAACTAAAAGGGTGCAAGTGGAGTAGCATCAAAAACCCGGTGAAGAAAGCTTGCCACCACTGCGAGCAAAATCCACTATTTACATAAAGGAAGAATTTGAAGAATAAGGCTATTATGATAGAAAGGGCCTGTTAGGATGTAACTAAGCCAGCAATCAAGCGTTGGACTCAACCCCTGGTGGCTGTATATCATTCAAATATACGATTGATACACAGCCACCATATACATGAAATTACATGCTATTACTATATTCAAAATAAATAATTAAATAAATAATATAAGAATATATGTTCATGATTATAGTGGCTGCGCAATGGTTGCATATTCAAATGGTACACAGCCACAACAACAGAATCAACTGACTAATATATTGTATATTTATTTATTTATTTATTTATGGATGAATAAATACTTCTGAGAAGGCCAATGCTCTAGGCACCTCTTCACCCATATAGCTGCATACCTGAGACCAAAACAATGTACTGGTTTCAGACAGCAATAATATACTCACAAATAAATGCCATCACACACAGGTGTGAGGATACATACAAATTCTAAAGTGCCCTTTTGATTTTATGTAGCCAGCAAGCCACAACACTGACTTAAGATGCATTGATAAATGAACAATCATATTATAATCCAATATTATGACTCACCGGATATTTGATTAGCCCCTCCTCATTCAGACAAAATATAGTTATGCCCCAACCAATTATAATCAGCATTAAAATTGGCATTGGAGGTATTCTATATTACCTGCATTGACCCCAGGATACCTGTACCCAAAATATAGTTCAAGGTGGCCATGTCTCGTCATTGAGGATAGTGAAACCAAAGGTCATGCTTGCCGATAATTGGCAGTCTATTTAGCGATTATGTTCCATGTGGATCTGCTGAATGCCAAGCATTGTAGTATTGACCCTGTATGTGATCAGTGATCTATTGTACTATTTGAGGTATGGGCTTTGGAACGACACACTGCATAGATCTTACGCAGCCAGCAAGGAGTCTAAGTGAGTAATGACATTCCCATCCATCCTTTATATTCATTCTTTATGAATTTTATCTTGTACAAGCAGTACACTTGCCGTTCCTGACTCATAAAACGATAAATGACAAAAATGCACTTGAAAAGATTAGTTAAAAATACATGAACTTTGTAGAGGACTCAAAACTATCTGTATGGACACAATGCTCTTATCTTTATTTACGTACAGACTCGGGATTTATTTTTATTTATTCATCTAAGCAATGTGGTGGTGGCTATGTATTCATAGTGATAATAGAAGTAGAAGCTTGATGCCATCATAATAAAAGGGTAGATAAGAAAAACATTTCGACTATCCCTCCTTCTTTGACTATGTCATGCCACTCTACTCCTAATCATTTGCCTATGCCACCCCCGCCTAGTGATAACTCAACTGCTTCATGGCTACATTACAAGAAGTGCTGAGAAATATACAAGTGCCATCTAGACAAGCAGTGGATAGCAGACCATTTCCAGCAGTGTAAGTAGTTTCCTGGCATTTCTGCATACTTATCCAGCATGCCCACCTAGAGATGGCAGGCTGGTCTATAGAGTCAAGTTCATTGACACTGACATCTGACCCATTGACACTAGAGAGGAGCACACAGACAACTGGCCTGAGCAGCTCAGTCTAATCAGCACCTGCTGCAAGCTCATTGACACGTACTGAATAGCCTGTTCTCAGCCCTGGTCAGGTATGGCTAGTCCTGGCAGCAAAGCAGATCCCTCAAGCCAAGATGACACTGGAGCAATTTGCCATGGCCCAAAACTGGCACTGTAGCCCTCCCACCCTCAAGTAGTGTCAGAACAAGGGTCCTGTGAGTGTTCTCCTGGCCTGGTTGCACATCCTAACCATCACCAGTGCTCGTTATGCTTACATCGAGGTGAACCATGTGAGTTTGAGGCGCCGGTGGCAAAATCTTGCAAAGATAACTCTGTTTGTATTTCCTGTTGAGCCTGGCATGAGCGATGCTCCATGGCTCAGGCATGGAAGGCATCTTGCATGAGCAAAGAACAGGGGTGGAACATGACCTGGGTGCTGATCCCTTTTGACACTTCTCCACAACCCTCTCGAGCAGCCTCTCTGCCTGCAACAGCTTGATGGCATCCCCTCCTCCTTTGGCCCCATCCAGAGGTCTCACTCAGAATGCATAACCCTGGACAACGGCTTCAAGTTTACCTCTGACTTCCTGGTCATGTGGCTTCATGGATCAACCCCGATGGTACTGGGACTATCCTGGCTCCAAGACACAAACCCTGACATCGACTGGAGAACACTCACCATGACATTTCTGGAACCCGATTGGCTAGTGTATCCAGATCGAGGGCTGAGAAGTCAGGTAGGGCACTAGATAGGAGTTCATCAAGAGGAAGGAAGACAAAGGCATTGACTACACAGCAGGATAAGGAGAAGCACAGAGCTTCACCTGCGTCAATGGAGGAAGCACCAATGACTTGGCATGATAAGGAAAAGCGCCAAGCATCACTAGAGCCATACTTTGGGGAGGCAACAAATTTAGGTTCCATATTATTTAATCGCACATGCAGACATGCAAATACAAAGTCATTGAGTGCAGGTAATGTGCTCAGGTCAAAGGGCATGGAGTTAAGTGGAGCGTGGTCTGAGGGTTCATCAAAGGCTGTGGGGTCGGTTGAGGTGCAGGCTGAGGGTTTGTCGCAAAGAGGAAGGATGGAAGTGTTGTCTCCACAACAGGACAAGGGGAAGCACTGAGCTTCGACCGAGTCAGTGGAGATAATAGGGTACAAGCATGCATGGAGGTTTCCAAGCTTGGATATATTGGATATTTGTGAAATCCTCCCGATACCTGCCTATTGATGTGGAAATGTGCCAGCATTTGCAGGAGGCCCTGGCAAATGAGTACCAGATAACCTTACAGTTGCACCACACATGAGAGGATCTTCAGCAGAAACGACACACTTGGGAGGCCATGATGAAAGAGCAGAATATGGCGATTCGTGACAGGGACAGAGCATTTGGAAACAGGGACACCGCTTTAGTGGCACATGTGGCCAGTTTGCGGGCACAAGTAGAGCATATTGAGAATCAAGGGTTGAACAATGTGGCATCTGGGGCATTGGAGATAGAGGAGATACAGCAGGCAATATGGCAAGTGGAGGCAGCACAGCCACATATTTTATGGAGGAACTGGTTGTTGAACGCATTAGCATCGTCCCATGAAGATGTTATGTGTAAGTGACCCTATGTCCCATTATATATACCTGATACATCTTCATGTCCAGGAAGGGTGCGTGAGTACTGACTGTTGTTGGACAGAAGTTCCTCGGCGCTCACCCTCATCCAGCAAGGGCTACTCCAGCATATCCCATCAGATATTACGCAAGGAATCAATCAGTTGGGAGGTCTGTTAGCAGTGCACCAATGCAGGAATGCGGTGCCACCGGGAACTTGGATGGAAGTGGCAGTGGATACTGGCTAGCCCATGCTGACATGGGATGAAATAATTGCAATGGTGGTATTGACTTTAGAAGAAGAAATGATGACAGCAGAGGTGGGTGAAGCAGCAGTGATGGCAGCAATGACAGGCAGAGTGACAGTGGCAACAGTGGAGATGGTGAAGTGGCAGCAGCAGCAATGATGACCATGGAAGAGACAGAGGAGGGACAAGAGGTTTGGAGGAGGCCCCTATCGTAATTTCTTGCTCGCAAACCTAAATTTTGTATATTGTATATGTTGTACTATATATGGTCAAACTTTGTATATAGTGTACTACAACAGACTATACATCAGGACATTGTGATACTGATAATGGTTTATTGCAGACATTATAAGTGATTGATTGACTTGGACATGTTAATAATCAATTGTATGTAACAATCATTATATAGGCCTATGTTACCACAATCAAATTATTAAACAGTGTAAGGGGAATAACAAATCATGATACTATGCTACCAATTAATGCGTTTTGGTAATCCTTTTACCTATTGGCAATAAAGCTCAGTTAGCTGAACGTTGACAATTCACATTGGCATAAAGACATTATATACAAAAATATGAATAGTTGACTAGTAGTAAGTATTAATAATTATTAGCTGCACCAATACCAATGATTAATAAAGGATCTTCTATTATTATTATGAAACCGTTCCACTAAAGACGTTCAATCAACAAGAGCTTTACTGACAATAGAGCAAAGACGACATACCATTCAATGTTCCTTATGAGAATTGTGCCTAAGACTCCAATGATGGAGGACACTGAAACCTGCATAAGTCCAACAGCATGTGTTTAGTCTTGACGTCCAGCTATAGGTATAGAATGAATAGATAGATATTCTACTAACTACAATAAAAAGAACTAAAAATAGAATATTTAGTAGAGGTTTTCAATATGTAGAGAACATGTTAAAACAGACACAACCATAGCTATATTCTAGCATATGTAGTGTAGTACTTGATAGAAGTATTACTTGATAGTTCTGGGGCTTGCTAGTGTAGAATATGACCTTGATGACGAAAGGGATAATTATTATCTTGACTGCATTTAATAATCTTGCAAAACGTCGAGGTTTTGAGGAATTATAATATTGAATGAGAATAATAATATTCCCACAAGTCGAGGTTTCTTAACAAACTCTGGCCTATTCCTTTTCCCCTCCTTGTTGTCAAATCAAACATTGACTGATTTGACGATGAAATTGAGAATTATAATATTGAATGAATATAATAATTTCCCAATTTCATCCTATTCCGTCCATTGCCGAACATTGACTGATTTGATGATGAAATTGAGAATTATAATATCGAATGAATATAATAATTTCCCAATTTCATCCTATTCCATCCATTACCAGCTTCCATGCTTTTCCTCTCCATGACAGTGGTTAGACTATTGTTGAGCTGATAGTTTGAGCCGGTCCCTGCCTGTTGTTCTGTACTTTTCTGTGTATTTGTTGGGATATTTTTGGAGATAGATATTTGTTGAGACTGCTACCAGGAGGCTTACAGTTTTCAGCCTATAATTAAATGTTTATTTTGACTTCTGGTGCATGTTTTGTCCCTGACTGCTGGTACAGCATCGTATCAGTAGATATCAAATATTAATATAGTAATGCTACAGAATACATAATGTTAAAAAGCGAAAATATTATTCCTATGCATACCTAGTCTACTGCTGACTAAGTAACTATATAGACGAATGGTATATTATATGACAGTAAAAAGCAAAGACATTATTCCCATGCATATCTGTAATCATACAGATGAATGAATGTATCACATGACAGTAAAAATCGAAGACATTCTTTCCATGCATACCTAGTCTACTGCTTACTAAGTAACCATACAGACGAATGGTACATATCACATAATGGCAAAAATCAACAACCATAGCTATATTCTGGCATATATAGATATCAAATATTAACATAGTAATGCTACGGAACACATGATGTTAAAAGCAAAGACATTATTCCCATGCATACCTAGTCTACTGCTAACCGTACAGACAAATGCTATATCACATGACGGTAAAAAGCGAAGACATTATTCCCACATGTACCTGGTCTACTGCTTACTAAGTAGCCGTACAGACAAATGGCACATATCACATGACAGTAACACTATTCCCATGCTTACTCAAAGGAAGTAATGACAATGAGAACAAACAATGTCACATGATGGCAAAAATTGAAGACATTTTTCCCACACATAGTCTGCTGCACAGAAAAACCTCAATCTATTCTAGATCTCGGAACCTGCCTAATAATATTCCTCTGCTAATTTCTCTCTTTAGTATCCTGCCCTCTTGTTCTTCCTTTTTCTCTTCATTCTTGTCCCTGTCCTTGTCCTCCTGCTCCTCTAGTTCATGATAGGTATGGAAGGTGGACGGTGACCAATGTAAGTCATCCATTTTTGCTTCTTGAAGGTTGGCAACAGACCAGATAAATCTCCTGCTGCTGGAGGACTTAGTTGTTTTCTCTTTTTGGGAATTGGTGATGGACCAGACAAATCTTCTGCTGCAAATCTATTATCTATCTGCTTTTTTTATGCTAGTGCTGTTGATGAACCAGCTATGGTCAACAGATCAGGTTGTCCTTTGCCTCTACTTTGTTCTCTCCTCCTTCTGCTCCTTTGGGCCTATTTATTTGCACTGTCCTTCAACTGCCTGGTCATCTCCTTGTCCAAAAGCTTGCTCTGGAGTAGCAAGATGACTTCATTGATAAAACTTCTCCTAACATCAAACATCAAGGAGGAGTTTCTTGTCATTCTTTATCTGGCTAACTGTCAGCTACATGTCAGGCTACAGAACAACTGTTAGTGCATGTCTATCAAGAAAGAGTGCTTGCAGCTTACCAGGTCCTTCAGCTGTCCTTTGAGTTTAGCAAGGTCTCCTCTGCAAGCAAGATACAATACTTGAATATCTGTATCAACAACCTGTTGATATAGTTTAGCATTAGACATGGCAGATAGAGGATTAAAGAAATAGTGGGAAATAGATGAGAACTTTATATAAAGCAAGTTCTGAAAATAGATATCATGTGACCCTATTTAAATTACAAAATAAGTTTGATTTATTGCTTGACAAACCTTATTTTGCTTGTCATACTGTGTAGTAAATAACAATTAGCTAAGCAGGTTAAAATGCAAACATCTTAATGTTTAATGCACTGAGTAAGAGTCAAACTGCCCTAGTGTAAGCTACAAAGGAATAGCAATCAAGAATATTCTATTAAATCACATAGTCTGACTGTATCCTGCTATAGTATAAATAAATATCAGTCTAGTATTGTCAATTCAATACAGATTAACTGTCTAGTTGTAGTAAATTCTTTGATCTATTCATGTACAAGACACAGATCTGCCAGACTCCAGCAGACTTCTTTTGCCCTTTGTCAATTTACTACAGGTAAAAAATGACAACATCATACATTATTAGAATCCATGAAAAGGCATTTGATTTCTTCAGGCTGCATTAATAACTAATATTTAGCTAAGCAGGTCAAAAACATAAATATTAGTTACAACAAATGCAGTAAGGAGGAGTCAAATCTGCTTATTGTGCACTATATAGGATATTGATTTACAAATATTCTACTAGACTACAAGGCTGGTCAAATAGAACTTAGGTCAACAGGTCAAAAGACAGCATTATATGCTATTTGGTCAAAAAGTCAGCAGAAGAGGTTCTGACTATGGGATTTATATATATTCTACTAGACCACAAGAGCTTACTACAAGTACAAGATTCCTCTAAACATGGAAAGATTTCTTTAGAGGCTGCTAACATCTACTGCTATTTACTAACATCTGCTAACATTTGCTAGTATCATTCTTTTGATCTTTTCAAAACTCCAGAGATTACTCAAGAAGTTTAGGATGGAGGAGCTTGCCCTGGTGTTTAGTGCAGCATATGTGACAAGTGATGATACACCTTGGCTGGCTATTTTTGCTGGGTATAGACCCATGAATTCATCATCACCTGTCATATGTGCTGCACTAAACACTAGTGCAATCTCCTAAACTTCTTGAGTAATCTCTGGAGTTTTGACAGATCAAATTAATGATGCTAGCAGATATCAGCAGCCTCTTGCTATCATGTGCACTAGGGGGAGTCAAACCCACCTCTTGTGCATGATATAAAATATCAATTTATCAATATTCTACTAGACTACAGGGGCTTACTACAAGTCAGTATGGTATACAGATAGGGCAAAAATGGACCTGTATATTATGATACACTGCAGGGAAGTCAAACCTGCTGCTGTACACAATATAGAATATCAATTGATGAATATTCCACTGGACCACTGAGACTTACTACAACTCTGTATAGTGTACACATAGATTGGTCTTATATTTTTATGTTAGTAAATTCATTTGATCTGTTCATCTGCTCATGGATGGGACACAGGTCTACCAGATTCATTCCCTCCTCTTTCAACTTAGTACTATCACTACTAAAATATTTGTCATTTTTATGCAGAAAAATTTCTTTAGATGTCAGCTACTGTCTGCTAATGTCTACTACTATCTGCTGATATGCCAGCAGACAGCAGACACCTATGCACCCCACTTCTATCCTTTCTCCTCTTTCTTTCCAGTGCTATCCTCTCCATTCTCCACATGACTCCACATGCTACTTCATATAGCAGACATCCATGCACTCTGCTTCTCTCCTTCTCCCCTTGATCTGATGTCTGCTACCATCCACTGGCATGCCAGTAGACAGCAGACACCTATGCACCTCCTCTTCCTCTTTTCCCTTTCTTATGGAAGACAGTCACCTATTAATAGTTGAACAGTGGATACAAGACCTCAAGCAACTGGCAGGCCTTACTGACGAACAATATGTGACATTTATCCAATATGCTATGCTACACACTTCTTCTTTACTGATAACCAACTTTGGCAACAAAATCAAGATGGCACTTACAAACTGGTCATCAAGCCAGAAAGTTGCTTGCATGTCCTGCACACCATGCATGATGAGCTAGGACATATAGGTCTGTATGCTACCTGAGCCTCTCTTTTAGAACAATTTTGGTGGCCACATACTAGTGCTGACATTGCTTGACTTATCCTGCCAACCGTTGCAATGCCAGCTCCCCTCTTCAGCAAAATCTATGTTGATACCATGCACATGCCCAAATCTGATCACTACAAGTATATCATTCAAGGTCGCTGCTTGCTAATCCACTGGCCTGAATTTCAAATGCTTCAAAGAGAAAATATGGAGGCGGTTGCCAAGTGGCTATTTGAGGATGTCATTTGCTGTTGGGGAGCGCTAAGAGAAATTATCATGGATAACAGTGCACCAATTATCAAAGCGCTAACATATCTCGCCAAGAAATACAACATCCATCACATTCAAGTATCTGGCTACAACAAGCACGCCAATGGCCTGGTAAAGAGGCCACACTTTGATGTTTGCCAAGTACTTTTCAAGGCAGTCAATAGCGACAAATCTCGTTGAAGTAAAGCAACATATTCAGTATTTTGGTTGGAAAGAGTTACCATTCATAAATACCTAGGTTGTTCTCCCTATTACGCAGCTGCTGGCACCATCCTTTACTCTCTGCTGATATTATAGAAGCAACCTATCTTTAGCCAGCACCCAACAGCATCTTAGCAACTACTGATCTGATCGCCAGACAAGCTATTGACTTCCAACGATGAAAAGAAGATTTAGAGCGACTCTATGAGATATTCTTCAGCACACAATACCAAGCAGCCCTGCAGTTTGAGATGGAACATAGCACAACTATCAAAGATTACAACAACTTCCCAAGAGGAGTGCTAGTGCTTATGCACAACTCTAAAATCGAGACCTCATACAACAAGAAAATGTGCCCATGCTATTTGGGACCTTTGGTAGTTATCTCTCGTAACCAAGGAAGCACTTACATGCTCTGTGAATTAGATGGGTTAGTACTACATTGACCTGTTGCCACCTTTTGCCTGTTGCTATATCTTGCCAGAGAACAAATTGACTTGCCGCTTGAAGCGCTAGATATTGACACTGCCAAACTTAGAGAACGTGAAGAAACTGACTTATTGGACAATGAGAATTTGCTGACTCTACTTGAAGAAGAAGAAAATAAATAGAAAAGACTATAATGATAAGCTTTTTTTTTCTATTACTTACTTACTTATCTTTCTTGCTGGTACTTACTGTAATATATTTAACAGACATTTCCTTACATAGTTAAGCCATAGTGCTAGCATGTTGCCAACACTTAGTGCCCTGTGCAACTCTCACCAAGGGTTTTTCACTATGATGACTTACTGAGTGTTTCCCTTTACAAAATTTTGCTAAGATCCCCCCCCTAACTGTGTTTACTTATCAATTTACTTAAAAGACTTACTTTCACAGACTCAGAATCATATATATATATAGAACCACTATCAAAAAGCTATACATGAACGTCCTATCTATGCTAAGGTCCATTTACTTGCTATCATTGTCTATTGGCAAGGAATTGTTGGAAACTAGCAAAGAGGAGTCATGAAGGGGAAGAAGATCACCCAGCAAGATATTATTAGCAGTTTGCCAATCCAGGGCGGCTTGGCAATCCACTTGGTAATTGTGAAGAATATGTAGGCTGCGACCCACATTAAAATAGCGCAATCAAAGCACCATGAGCTGGCCCCAGACTCGTTCCAACTTCCACTCCATTGCCGTCTCCATTATTGCCACCCTGCATGAAAACCATTCCAACATCTCCCATGGGTTCAAAGCCACCACTGGATAAACAAAGTCTTGACCCAACTAATTGAAAGCATCACCAGTAACAATTGGCTGTGGCTGGGGGGGTCTAGGCAGGATTAAGCCTGGCAACTACAGGGCACCTAGGCTCCAGTCTGGCAATGTCCTCAGGGTCTGACACCTCCCAGAGGATGATGTTACTGTAGGGAGGGAGCCATTGCCACTCATGCTCCTTCCTGGCAACTCCTGCCACTCCCTCCTCTTTTCCTACTACTGCCTCCCTTGCCGGTGTATCCTCCTTGTCACCTTTGTGCTTTATTGCCAAGGTCTCTTCTTCCTCATCCTTGGCATCTTCATTCCCTCCCATTGCCGCCACCTCTGCTTTCTCCCCAGAACTATCCCCCATCTCAACATCTGTGGGGGCATCTTCCCACTCCTTCTAAGATGCTGAGTCACCAACTGGTTCCTGCTCTCCCAACTCCTGTTCCTCACCAAGTGGATGGGTGACAGGAGGCCACTTGGACCTGCCTCAGAAGCTTGAGGAGGCAGGCGACTCACCACTAAGGCCTTCTCCAGGTCTGCCATCTCAGTGTCCTCAGGAACTGGTGAGGGGGAAGGTGATGGAACCACATGAAGACGCTTGGCCTTGCCCTTCCCTTTGCTTGGGGAAGGGGCTTGTTGTTTTTCTGGGACCGAAGTCCCTTGGCGCTCACCTGCGTCTCGATTGCCGACAGTTTCTGATTCATCCTCTTGGCATGTTGGCAATGCTAAGGAGGCACATCCAATAACTGCCATACCACTGGCAGCGACCTTCTTCTTCTGCCCCTCCACAAACTCCCTGGCCCTCCTTACTAAAACAGCATTGTAGTACTTGGTTGCAAGTAGTACTGATAGTTCTGGGGCTTGATGGTGTAGAAGGTTACTTGCAATGCACACTGACTTGATGATGAAATTGATATATTATAATGTTGAAGGCTTTCAATAATCTTCCTGAAAGCAGAGGGTTCTCAACAAACTCCAGCCTAAGTGATTCACTCCCTGGGAACCACCAAGCCTTTGCCTATCAATTGCCTGTCTATTCTCTACTAAACTTGGGCTATTTATACTGTTTTTCTGGTGCACAGACCACTATCTACACCTGACTCTTTGTTGTCAACTCCTTAGCCTCCAGAACATATTTGATAGTCCAATTTCCCTTTTGGGAGGCATGTTTCAGTGCCACCAGTTCCACCATTCAACTTTCTTGTTCCACTATTCCTCTGGATGTCTATGATTGCCACTTCCCCATTTGCTTCAGCTCTATTTAGCACGATCCCATTCATAGATCCTTCTTTCCCCTTTTAGTGCTTCTCTGCATTCCATGCTTCTTTTGACATCCCTCCATGCTTCTTTTCCTTTCCCCTTTCAGTCATGTCAAATTGGGCACTGTCAGATCTGATCTTGATCTAGATCATCACAATTTGATCCCATTTCATCACTTCTGCCAGCTCTCATGCTTCCCCTCCCCATTATAGTGGTTGAACTATTGTTGAGCTGATAGCTTGAGCTGGACCCTGCCCTTTGTTCTGTACTTTTCTGTATATTTATTGGGATGTTTTGGAGATATATCTTTGTTACTGCTACCAGGAGGCTTACAGTATTCAGCCCATAATTAAATGTTTATTTTGACTTCTGGTACATGGTATGTCCTTGACTGCTGGTACAGCGTTGTATCAGCATGAGTAAAGGTCTTTTTGACCAAAGCATCTGGCACCCTGCCACATTCTCAACTCTTGCCCCCATCAATAGTATATGTGCACTTGAGGATGCCACAACAATAGCATGGTTGGGCTCCAGTTGAGAACCAACAGCCTTCTGGATTGTTGTCTGCCCAGCATTTATTGCACTAACCTCAGAAGTTAATGGCAAAAATGAAGAAAGTCAATAAGTTATTTACCACTCTCTGCACTTTCTTAAACGCTTGTCAAGTTGCCAGGGAAACAGTCTTCTTTCCCTTCATCTCCTCCATTACAACACCAGCTTCTTGTCCCTTGTCCAAGATGGGCTTTCTCGCAATGTGGCAACAGCAGTCCTTTGAGCTCTTTGTCATCAAAGCTGGACTGCATTAGCACCTAAACAAATCATGGTAAATAGAAAGACTAGAAAAAAAGAATGACTTACCACATATTGAGGAGCTGTCTTGTGACTCTGCAAGTATTGTTAGTGACTGTAGGCAAAGGCAAGAAGAGTCAACACATACCTTGCATTTGGAAGCACCTGCCAGCTTCCTTGGCAAGCCTGACTTGCTAGCTGGCAACACTGGGCTCAAAGTGCTGTCGGTGCAACTGACCTTGCTGAATCCCTCCACTACTGCCTGCCTCTTAGTGGCAGGTGCTTTTCCCGCAGCACCTTCCTCCATCTCCTCCACCAACTCCCTGATCCTCTCTTGCTCCTCCAGAGCTCAGGTAATCTTCTGGGCATCCTAAGAGATCTCCTCATGTCTTGCCACCAGTTTCTCTTCCACCTGCAAGTGCGCTAAGGGTGCCAACATCCCCTGTTTGCTATAGGGCAACAGATGAGACCAAAGCTAAGTCAAAAGAATAGGTTAGAAAATACTCACTCTGCTGCAGACACAGTTACCGTCATTGGCAAGGCACTGAACAGAATGTCTTCCAACTCGTTCTCAATGGTTGGAATGAGAGGAGGCGCTTGGCAACCCAATCAGCTAGTGATGCGGCAAGAGCTTAAATCACTTACAAAATGAGGAAAAGGCACCAACTACTCAGCACCACAGTTATCCACATAGTGAGCTTGGCACCACTCCTGCACATTGATTTCCCTGTCCCAGCCTACGCCAAGAACATGGACTTTATACCAACGCTCCAGCAATTTCATCACGGCAACAATCAAGTTCGGAGGCACCTCTGCACCCACACCCTCGATGTGCCTAGTAAATTTATTGGCCTTTTTGATATAAGCATGGGCCGCATCTTGGGCCTTGCAGGATAGTACTGGGGGTGGAGTTGGAATATGGAAGGACATATTATTCTAAGAGGAGCACCAGGTAAATCAGAGAAGAGAAGTAAAGTCCAAACTCATGCCCTAGGACTATAAACAAAGTCTGAAGAATGCATGGGCCACATGTCACAAAAACAGTAATGATAGCCTTATTTGATGACTGAGGACAGTCAATTTTTTAGTTGGAGGGAGATGATAGGACCCTATAAAGGATCAGCGCATTGACAGCAGACTATGTCAATGTGGCACTGGCTCAGGATACCTTAGCGCATGCTAATTAACCAATTTTGGCAATATTTGATGGTCATGCACAGCAAAAAGTAGATCCAATCAATGATAGCACCAACAGCATGATAACTAACAGATGGCATCAGTCACTGATGACAGTGCTTAGTGAGAAGACTGATGATCTATCAAAAACTAACAGACAGCTTGGTGTTTGGCCTTGGCATCTGACATTGCTTAGTGCCTTGATTTGGTGCCTGACATTGCTTAGTGCCTCGATTTGGTGCTTGATGTTGCTTAGTATTTTGGACAGATAGAAGGATGGATAGATTGATGGTTTAGCATCATGATCTGCTGTCTGGCATCACTAAGTGTCTTGAATGGACGGTAGGGATCTGAAATTGTTAGAGCCACCCCTATAAAATTTTCTAGTTTGCCGCACTTTGGCATTATTAGTCACTTAGTGATAGTAAACTCCTTGTAGTATAAAAGTACTTACCAACTTGTACATACACAGCAGAACAGAGTTTCCTGCCCCACTTACTCCAGTCTCCCTTACAGTCTAAATCTTATTTATAGTCGGCAACGTTGAAGTCATTGGCACTTGCAGACTATTGCTAGCCAACAACATACTTGTGCCTTGCAGCTATGGCAGGCATTAACGTCGCTTAGACTTTGCTAAGCTTTCCATGTTCTTGCCACTCACATTGCTGTGTTTACTTACCACTTCTTTTATAGGCACTTTTATCTTAGTGCTTGACACTTGCTGACTCATTTCCAATTCTATTTTATTTTATAGGCATGTTCTCTGAAACCTGCTTGGGATTCCCCTCAACATCTTTAGCATATCCAACACAAGCTTTTGGCTTCATAACACTATTACTACATTTGTTACTGATCGAACTTTGAGCATCATAAATGCTCTTCAAGACACCACTCCATGTGGCAGACGCCCATGCACCCTGTTTCCTTCTCTCCCACCCTGATGCTGGACAATGCCAGGGGTTGCCAACAGATTCCCATGGATGCTGACGGATACTAGCAGATATTCAGCAGATGCCAATGGATGTACGATGGATGCCAATGGATGCCAGTGGGTCATGACAGCTGCTGACAAACTCTGATAGATGCCAGCTGATGGCTGGCTGATGGCTGCTGATGCCAACACCCCTTTCAAGCCACAAAAACTCTTTTGGGAGGTATGCCACTCCCTTTCCACCTCAAAAAATCTATACAGGGACCTGTAGAAATGTAGGTGGGCATCCATTTATTGTGTTATCCAACCTTTGAATCTATCCATTAGTAACAGACCTGTGGTGCAGCAGTTAAATATATGTTCTGTTGCTGAAGGCTTCCCCGAGGCCAGGAGTTCAATTTCCCTCCACAGGCATACGGAGATCAGAGTTACCTTTTTTTTTTTGGTCCAACCAGCCTCCATGGACTTGCATAGGCCTCTGTGGATGTCTGCTGGTGCCTTGTGCAGGCCTGCATGGGCCTGCATAGGTTTGAGTCCATTGATGTATGTCTGCTGGTGGCTTGCATAGGCCTGTATAGGTCTGCAGGGCCCTTTTGTGGATGTATGCTATCATCAGGGGTGGGAAAAGGGGGGAAAGGGAGGTGCACAGCCTTGAGTTATTGTGGGGAGGAAGGGAGAGGGGAGGAAAGTGGGGAACCTTGAGGAGGGTTTATTCATGCCATGATGTCCATCAATGGAGAAGGTTTTCACTCATGGGCTGAACCTCAAGGGCTGAGAATAGTACTAACAAATAGTGTTAAAAGAATAGAAATAGTAAAATGAAATAATGTCAGAAGAAATAAGAGAATGAATGAAAGGAGAGCAGAAGAAGTAAGAAGTGAAAGAAGGAAGAAATGAGGAGTCCCCTGACAGTCCTGCTGCTTCCAGTTGATAGAAGAGTGCATCTGGCACTGCTGATTCCTGCGCTTGTGGTGCAGGTTCTACATATGGTTCAGTTATAGGCCAATGCATCCATGGCACAAATAGTGGTTCCATCATTGCACCTACATATATCAGTGCTGACACTGGTAGGCATGATAGTGGGACCTGATAATAGCGCTCTCAGTACATGCTGTCTTCTGGGCACTCATATCACCTCTCATCATCTACCTCCATTTCTTGCAAATGGAGGGGCATCTGGTATTGGATCAGCTTCTTGTGGTCTGGATAGGCCACCCCTGCTATGTGATACTGGCTGACTATCAGATATGGCAGCTGCCTCTGATAGTCTGGTTGATATAAATAATTTTGTATTTTAGAGGTCTCTTCTCTATCAAAGCCTTGCAGCCTCCAATCAGTTTTATTAGGCTTCTAATAGGCCATTGCTCAGGACACGTTAGCTATACTTGTATTGGGAATTAAGAGAAAGAAAAGAAAAAAAATCTCCTAACTCCACCAGTGGTGTAAATAACTACAAATATTGGCCACCTAGCCACTAACTGTTATCAAAGTGGACTTCATCCACATTTCACCATCTCACATGCTCTATGCTCATTTTGCCAGCTGGTGAGGGCATTTCACACCCTACAGCTCTTGGTACCAATATAGTGCTGCAAGATCTTTGCAGCTGACTAGAGACTCCCAGATGATATCATCTAGACTCCTTCTCACCTCAAACTCAAGGTGCCCATCTATTGTCCACCAATGACCTATGAGGTCATTCACAAACTATTCCTAGTCATAACCAGTTCCAAAGTCATAAGGTTCTGGAGTTGTGTGATTAGAGAACAGCACATTACTACTGGCCAGATATGGTCACAACAGCAACACATGTTTAGGCACTATTCTGCATGCCTGGAGTGCACGAGGCAGTTACAACATGTAGTTAGACATACTAGGTTCAGCTTCAAAGACCCTATACAGTCTAATCCACTTGAGACACAGCTTGCTTGCTCTGCCTTTTGGCAGATTCAAGTTCTTTGTTGAAAGGTAGACTAAGCTCTCTTTCTTAATGTTCAGTTTATTGCATCTGCAATAATTCACATGTTTTGTTTGCTACACTGGCAATTCTATAGTCATATTGTGTGCATTTGCTAAGTTTCTCAGCATGTTGCATGCAAAGTGTTTGATCCCCACATGGATAACTTTGTCAGTGCAAAGTTCACAAATCATAGATAGGATATAACAATTATTGAGTTCAAAGGGTGAGTACCCTGTATTTTCTGATATGCTCACATTAATAGCAAATTCAACAAGTGGATATCTATCCACTCAATTCTTTTGGTCAGGATGCACAACCACTTTAAATATCTGCACAATATTTCTATTTGCATATTCTGTCTGCCCATCTATTTGCAGATAAAATGATGTCAACATGAGCAGTTTTGCTTTAAGCAAGCTATGCAGTTCCTTCCCCCATTTGGAAGTAAACTTAGAATCTCTGGGCAATTTATGAAGGTGCACTATTTTGATTCATGACAAGTCTGAGGCTGTCACAGTCATCCTCACCAAAATAAGATGGACTATACTGGTCATTCAACAAATCACGACCTACAGGTAGTTAAAATCCTTCAACTCAGGGAATGGACCAATAAAGTCCATTCCAATTGAGTCTTAGTATTTGACTGGAATCAGATGCAAATAAAGCTTTGCTGGTGGCTTCAAGGTCAAAACTTTTGACTATTGACATAGCTTGCATGTCAAGCAAAATTAACTGGTTTCTTTGGCAATTTGTAGCCACCAGTACCAGTAATGCATGTAATCCAATGTTTTCTGAGTTTCAAAGTAGTTTACTACTTTGTGGGCCTGGTTCAGAATAGTTGTGATCAATGACCACTCTTGGAGAATGCATATGACTTTGGATCTAGTGGGTCGGATTAAATAAACAAGCTGCTGCTCTACCATAAAGTGTGAATGCGCCATTGTATAGTTCAAAATCTTCAGGAATAGAGTATCATTTCTGTATCCTTACTGGATATGTGTGCAAAACTGCACATCATCTCTATTGGTTGGGGAAGAATGACTATCATGCAATTCCAATGCCTGTTGTAGCATCATCTTCTTACTACTAGGATGCACTGCTACCCTAGCTTCTTCCTGTGCTTGGATAGCCTTATGGTTCACCAACACCTGTGCTTTAATATCTCAAGCTTTCCATTGTTCTTGCACTTGCTTACTGCAATACATTTTCTGCCCTTGCATGATACATATTTTGATGGTGTGTTCCTTTATTTTATGGAACCTATGTAAAAGCAAGTCTTTGCCCTCTGGATCTATTTATTTACTTGCTTAGACATAGTCATGTGCATCATGGATGTCATCTTGCATGTCACTCTCAAAATATTGAGACAAATAGTCTACAACCTTGTTCAGTTCACTCTTTATATAAATGATATTAAACAGATATCACAACATAGTCAATCTAGCAACATTGTCATGGAGACAAGTGCACTGGAGTCTTGAAAAACTTGAGTGCTTTGTAATCTGTAATGATATAGATCTTATATCCCATCAGCTTATCCTCCTATTTCAGGAGGGCTTTTAACATAGTGAGTATTTCTAACTCATATACTGCAGAATTCTGCTATGCAGCAGTGAACTTTCAGGACATGAATTCTGCAGGTTGGCATATTTGCCAGGTCTTTCCTTGGCCAAATATGGCCCCTACACCTGTTTTGAATGCATCACATATAAGCCAGATAAGCTCATCAAGATGTGAATCAATTGGCCATATAACTGGTGTTTTTGTGCATATTGTCACGACCCCTTCCCTCCGGGCCCACCCCGGGACACCCCCGGAACACTCTCCGGGACCCTCTCTCCGACCCCACAGGACACGCCCCGCCATCGCGACCGCCGGCACCGCCATCACGCGCATCAAGGACCGCCATCAGCCGCCACCAGCCCCGATCAACGATCCCATCACGCATCACGCATCACGGCTCCATCCGCGCCAATTGATCGCGTGGCCCACACGCGCGATCCCGGTATACAGTCCCTGCCCGCTACTCAATGGCCCCCGGAACTCATCCTAGACACCCCGGAACCCCAAGACGCGTTCCCGTAGTACTTATAGCATAGCCCCCCACTGTATTCGCCAGTCTGGATATTACATACTTTGCATACTGTTACTTGGATATTGCGTGCCCTCTGTTTGACTGGTACGCCTCGTTTGGTACGCTTCGACTGGCACGCCTTGGTATTCGCGTGCTCTAAGTTTTGGTACGCACTTCGCGACTCTTAATTTACTGACTTGGTCTCGTCTTAGAACCTCCGGTTCACGACTCGACCCCCTCTAGCTCCCAGCCACTCTCATCCAAAACCCCCGGACTCTAGTCCCCTCTCCCGGGATTACCCCTGTCCTTGTCTTGAACCCCGGAGTCCTAGCCCCGGAGTTCCAGACACCCGAGTATCCGTAGATCAAGTCCGCATCGTAAGGGCGTCGCTTTCCCGGAAAGCCCCCGATTCAGCGGAACCTGACACATATGCTCTTGATCATTTCAAAGCACTGCTGATGCAGCAGTCTCTAGTGAAAGGGGGATCCATTCTGAGTCATGGCCATCAATGGCCTGGTGTAGGCAGCAATGTCTGGTAAAAAAAAACTACTAATATAGTTTACTAGTCCAATAAAACACTGTATATCATTGTATGTATATGAAGGATGGCACTGCTGGTTGTGGTTCCCACCACTTTGCATTTATATACCTGTTTGTTTTTTTTTACAAAGCTGGTTTTGAAGTGCTTGCAGATAGCAAGGTAAATGATACTTGTACTGCTTGTTTTTATCAATGAGGTTAATCTCATAATTTGTCTCTCTCCATGAGAAAAGCTCCTCCTTTGTCCTATTGACAATATCAGAAAACTCATGTTGTCATTGCTGGTGTAATTAAAGAATATCTTCTTCTGTAAGGCTACTAGCCTTACCTTTCCCCTCCAGTACATGTGCTATGCATGATTGAACCTTTAATTTGAATTGCTTCTGCAATGCACATATGTGCTTTTCTGTGAGGTCTCCTGGATTCAACCTTATAACTACTTGCTACCTTATTATTCTTGTCATCTCTGACAACAATTGCATACTTTTTGCCTTCAGTAGTATACCATCAAACATGATATCCAAGGCTTTGGAAATCTTGTCCTCCTATGTATGATGGTATATCTTTTTAATCTGGATCAACTGCATCTCTCCTATAGTATGTATTACTATTGATGCTACCAACTTATTCTACTCCTGCAGCATGCATGGGTTGTATGCCCATTGCACCTGTGGTCAAGATACTGGTTGATTCCATAGCAATCATGTGCTCTCCACAGTTCTCACTATACTATACACCTTGTCCTTTGCGAGATCTTCTACCTTCACCCAAGAACTAGTCAGCTGGCATTCCAGCAACTCTATCCTGTATTTATCATGCTTATTCCTCTGTTGTTTAGTCTGATTAGGCTTTTTAAGATTACACACAGCCATGTCCAGCTGCTTCTCCTTCTCCAGATACTACATAAGTTACTAAACACTCCTTCTCCTCAGGAATATATCTTGGCTGCTGTAACTTATTAGTTGCTTTTTGCAGGGTTACATGTCTCATCTGGACATGCTGATCTCCCTGGCACAATGTCAGTGCAAACAAGTGTTCATCCTCATTATCACAAGTATAGTAATTGCTGTCATACACATCTACTGCAACATATTCATTGCCATCAATGTGAACACTCTCAGCATCATCTATGTCCAAGCTATTAGCCACTTCTTGCAGCTCCTCCTCAGCCTCCTCAACAACTTCTTTGTCTTTGTTGTCACTGACAACATCACTGAGAGCTGCGGCCATATAAGCTGCATGGATATGTGCCTTAGAAGGGGCAAAACATTCTTTAGTGAAATGCCCAACCCTCCCACAGTTGTAACATCCTGGAGAGTTCTCTGCAGGCCTTTTCTGAGTTGCTCCTGCAACCACATTAGATTTGCCTACTATACGTGCCCTAAGCATGGAACCCTCTCTAGCTGCTACCTGATTTTGACCTGAATAAGATCAAATATCCTTTGCTGGCAGATATCCAACTGGTTTTAGCTTAGGCCACTGATCTACAGAGATTGTCTTACAGATGACAAATTGTAGATTGCAATTTTTCTCCATCTCTAACTGTTTGGCCAGGAAGGTTTCTACCTTCACTGCTTGACAGTTCACTAAACTGTTCATATCGAATGGCATATGCCAAGAACTCAGTCACTGTATTGACCTCTGGAAACAAATTTTCATCACATATTAATACTCTCCTCATATCTGCTGGTATTCTATCCAGAAATTTCTCTCCAATTGTGTATTTGTCTGGATAGATGGCTATATTTTGCATATGATCCACCAAGTCATTGTAAAATGTCTAAATACCTGGGCTACTCCTGGAACCATATTAGGTTTGCCTACTATACACATGACAGGTGCTGGACCCTCTCCAGCTGCTACCTGATTTTGACCCAAGTAGGATCAACTATCTTTTGCCGGCAGATATCTAGCAGGTTTTGGTCTAGACTATTGGCCTACAGGAATTGTCTTGTGCACAATAAATTGCGAGTTGCAATTCTTCTCCATTTTAGACCATTTGGCAAGAAAGGTTCCTATCTTCACTGCTTGATGGTTAACTGGTTCTTGTTGTGAACTATGCTGTTCATAATGATTTGCAATTTGTGTTAACTGCTCATATCTAATGGTATACACCAAGAACTCGGTCATAGTATTGATCTCTGGAGACAAATTGTTGTTGTGTATCAACACTCTCCTTATATCTGCTGGTATTCCATCTAGGAATGTCTCTCTAATTGTATATTTGTTTGAATAGATGGCCATATTCTGTGCATGATCCACCAGGTCATCATAGAATATCTGGACACTAGTTTTAGCATTGTACACTGCCTTCCTGAAAGTGTCATGAGCTTTCTGCATTGTTGCAGCATTGTCAACAATTATACAGTCCTATCAGGACCTCTTTAAACGTCCAATGCAATTTATTGTGATTGATGTGAAGAACATGGTGATGGAATCAATTTCAAGTCTCTTTTTCTATGAATTTGTGCAATATTTTCTCCTGGTCCATGTCATCACCACCATAGCAGCATGCTGCCAAGTAGTAGCATACATCCATGGCCCAGTTCTCCAACTGAGAGAACCTATGCCCTCCAGCATATGCATATATGTGATTATCATTAGATTTGTGGGAACTTACTTCTGCAGAGAATTTTAACCTGATTCCAAGGGAGTTATTTACCAGTTGAGTGAGGCAGTCATGCATATAATCCATATGGATCTGTACTGGCTCATTCATTCCAGGCATATTTTCATACAGATCATGGGGAGCAAGCATCAAGAATGTCTGTGGGCTATGAAACAGATGTTTATTTGCTGTTCTTTTCAGCCATGATGTAGGCTGTTGCCTCACCTCTCAATCCACTGGTGGTTCACCAGTCTGCCTGCCCCCATTAATTCTGCTCTCTTCCATTGTAGTGATCACTACTACCATCACTACTTTCTGGATCTCTGTCTGGTTCAGCAGTTTGATCAGTAAACTGTTGCTGCATCTCATTGACAGGCATCACATCTTCACACCCTTCAAAGACTATCCTCTGGTCATCAATTAACAACTTGCCATGATTGCACAAGTCCTGATTGTGCATCCTTTGATAATTCACATGCTCATTCCAACTGTCCACTAGGTGGATGCATTGTGCTACATGTTGTGATTGTATTTATTCCTCAAGAATATAGACCTCATCTACCTCTTCCTTGATATGTCAGGTTCCACTGAGTTGGGGGCTTTCCAGGAAAGCAACGCCCTTACAAGGCAGACTTGATCTGCATGTACTCAGGTGTTTGAAACTCTGGACTGAGCTCTGGGGTTCAAAATGCAAACAGGGGATTCCTGGGGTAAGGGATTTAGTCTAGAGATTGGTGAAGTCAAAAGAATTAAGAGGTCTGAGTCGAGTTGAGAACTGGAGATTCTAGGATGAGACCTGGTTAGTAAAGCTTAAGTAGTGAAGTGCTTACCAATCTTAGGAGCACGTGAATAAATTGAGTGTGCCAGTCAGTGTGTACCAGTCAATTATATGTAATATCAAGACTAGCATACGACAAGTGGGTAGCTACTCTTAAATACCAGGAGTGGCTGCTCCGGGTTCCTGAGGGGTCCTGGGATGTCTGGGGTGGTTCCAGGAGTTAATGGGTGGTGGAAAAAAGGGGGGAAACTATATATTGGGGATCACGCATGCAGGACACATGATCAATTGATGTGGAAAGATGCCATGATGTGTGATGGCCAGAGTAGTTGGCATGATCCGGTGATTGGCATGTGCTAGTGGGTAGTTCTGGGGTTCATGTAGCAGGGCTGTCAGGGAGTGCGGTGTGATAGTGGGGCTTGATGTGCATGATGGCAGTGGTGGTGGTCCCGATGGTGGGGGTCATGTCGTGGGGTTGGCAGGAGTGTCCTCTAGTGGTTCTGGGTGGGAGGGGTCATGACATCACCCCCCCTCAGTGCCGAGACCCTCCAAGGTGTGCGCTAACAATGGTCCAGCCTGGGGGTAGAGTGTGGGAGCTGGGATCCTTGACATATCATGCATGAAAAAAAAATTTTACCATCAATTTCAACCATGTTGCACACACCAACACATTCCCTGATATCTCCACCTACCAATGAAGTTGCCTCCCTGGTTGTGTGGGAGGCCCAGGACGTGAGGTACTGGCGCCAGCTTGATTGTGAGCATGTGGCAGCGCTCATTCAGCAATGTGAGTGTCCCTGTGCTGTCTTGCTTGTCATGACTGACCTTTCTTTTCCAGAACAACATGATATTCCTGCCCCAGAGACGGGTCCCAGCTGGCCCCCTGAGCCCCTCCCCGGGGTAGGCTTGCTCAGTAATCTCAGGCCAATCCCTGAACCCACCCCAGAGGCAGGTCCTAGTTGTACCGTGCCTGCTCTGGTGCAGATGACCATGCGCCCCCCCTGTCCCTGCCCTGCCCCACGACCTCACCTCGTGGCCCCTTGCTTTTGTCACTCTGGTATGGCCATGGAGGCAATTTCAGTGGTCCTGGGCAACCAGAGAATCCTGTGGGGGGGTGCTTTGCAGGAGGCATTTGAGAGGGCCCTGGAGAGGCCCCAGAGTCTGCCCCCCCATGCGTGGTGCATCAGCAATGGGCCAGTAAGTATTCTTTTCTTGTACCTTTGATTTGCTGCTGACATTGGTTATAGTGCTTACATTGTGCCCATCACGTTGTGCCTTGCTTGTTCAATGCCCTGAGCCCTTTTACCCAGAAAGACACATCTGTGTGCGAGGTGTGCCATCTCAATCACAAGAAGTGCTCCATTTCAGCACTGTGGAGAGCCTACTGCGTCTTGCGGGAGCAGGGTTGGCTGCTGGGGGGCGTGACCTGGAAGATGGAGGTGGAGGAGAGGAGCTGGGTGGCAGAGCCAGAAGGAGGCCGGGAGGAGGTGCCTGTGGAGAGTTCTGAGGGTGGGGCAGGAGAGAGGGGGGTCAGCTGGGTGGGGGGCCAGGGCCAGCCCATGGTGTTGATCACGCACTGGGGCACCCGGTCTGGTACTCAGAGGCAGGGAGGTCGTGGGGGGTGCCTCAATAAGGGGAAGTGGCAGGCATCACCCAGTCCCTCCCTGGAGCTGTCTAAGAGAGCACGCCTGCCCATGGAGACCCCATTCCTGGCCCCTCTAGCGCGTCTCTCTCCAGTGACCTTTTCTCCCCTATCTGGGCAGTCACTAGACATTGATGTAGGGGACCTGCAGGAGTGTTTGGAGTAGGATGAGCAGGAGCATAAGGAGCATGAGGAGGTGGCTGGAGGAGAATTGTGAGGCAGCGCTCCAGGAGTTGGAGGAGGCAAGGGTAGCCTGGGAGGGAGCTGAGGCAGCTGGATGCCTTGCAGGCCAGGCTGGAGCAGGGGGTGGGGCTCCCGGGGCAAGGTCCCTTGAGCCCAGGGCTGGTAGAGGTTTTGTGCTGGGATGTCATGGTTGCTCATATGGCCTCACTAAATAAATGTTAACTTCTTCCCAATTTGGTCGGTGCTGATGTCTCCAGGCTGGGCTCAGGAGCATTGCCTGCTTCTGGATGGGGCTGCTGCAGTGTTTGCGTTTCTGCAGGAGAGGCTACCGTCAGGGTCGGCAGACTTTGGGGTCAAGTGGGGCCTTAACCTGCTGGAGAGGATGGTGGCCACGCACTGCCGGAGAAATGTTCCTGCCCCAGGGTCGTGGTTTGAGCAGATTCTGGATGAGGGCAAGCAGCTCCCATCCTGTGACCAGTTGGCAGAGGAAGTGTTGTGGGAGCACGGTCCAGAGGTGGTGGGGGAGGACTTTCAGGGTTGGCCAAGGAAGGGGGGAGGGGAGGGCAAGGGTGGTTCAGAGCTCCAGCATTAGGGGCCCTCTTTTTGTTCATGTGATTTGTGTCTTCTGTAGCATACTGTACTAGTAACAATGTATATATTCATTGCTTTGGGATTTGGGAGAGGGGTTAGTTCATGTAAGAGGGACAATTTATAAGTAAAGGGACCCTCCCAGGTTCCTTCGTACACAGAAATATAAAGATGGGTAAAAAAGGAGAAACAGCAGGAAAGAATCAGAAATATTTGCAGGAGTTGAATTCCTATTAAACTCAGAGGTGGGGGTTATGCCCACTAATGCTGTCTGTGAGCCCTGTGCCTGGGGATAACGTTACTTGGGCACCATTGTTTAAAGTCCCAGAGCTTGTTAAGGGCCCCTTTGAGGTTGCGGCATGGTTCCCAGGTGTTGTCTTCCAGGCCATATCCCTTCCATCATACAAGGAAGTGGGGTTGTCTGCAGATATCTTAGAAGCCAAGGATGTCTTCAACCTTGTAGTGGTACTTGTCCTTGATCTTGACTGAGGGAGAGGGCTTGGAGCACTGATTGGGAAAGTGGTCCAGGGGGTGTTCTAGGAGGTGGATGTGAAAGACCAGGTGCAGACCTTTGAGTCCTGGGGGGAGCTCAATCTTGTAGGCATGGGATGAGACTTTCTTCAAAATCTTAAACGGACCAAGGCGCTTGTGATCAAGTTTTGGGGAGGGCTGGCAGGTGTGGAGGTGGCATCAGTCTAACCATACCTTTGTCCTGGGGGCCCAGTCAGAGGTGTCTTCCTGCTTCTGGTTGGTGATGACGCCAACTGTGGTTAGGTGCGCTAGACGTATACGCAGTACAATGCCATCTCCAGTGCTTGGCATGCATAGTTGTGAGGAGTCCCGACAGGGTCCCAGTGTGCTTGAGCGGAGGGGATAGAACGATGTGCTAGTTTATAGTGCCTCGGAGGCTACCTGGCAGATGGTAAGTGTCGTAGTTTAAACAAAGATATAGAAGAAAAGATGAGTAGTGCAGTGTATTGTGCCTGTAGGTGGCACCATAAATGACAAAGACGAGATAGATGAGGCTAGCGCCTGACTTAGTGACAAAGTCAGAGAAAGCTAGCGCAATTTGAATGCTAAGTGTAACTTTGTGCTCAAGAGGTTACGATTTGTTGTTATATACATTGCAAGTAGCTATTTTATATACTATGCACTACCGTGTTTGCCAGGATAAAAGTCTATCTGCGGCGCTACCTCCTAGCACCTCTCCTCGTGGTTTCCTCTAATGGTGACCTGTTAACGGCAACCTTTTGCACATGGATGATGGTGACCAATGGCATTATGATCCACAGCAACCAGTGGCAACTCTATATTGACTTAGAATTATACAAGTCTGCTCACTTTTACTATAACTCCGATTGGCCAGGCTGTTCCGGGGTATGGTTGGAAAATCCTCAACAGACGCTGTGAGTGCTAATGTCAACGCTACTCATTGTACCAGTTCCTGACAGGTCCAGATGTTGAATTTAAGTATATCCAGTGCCGCCATCATTGATCCTTTTAGACTTCTGATTGAAGTGCCTTGTTAAATGGCAGTGCCTGCTGCTGGCTCCTTCTGAGACTGATCAGAGTTTAGTTAGAGTCCCCTCCCACTATTGTGTTAGCGCTATACGTTCTGAGCCTCCTTCATCCTTGGGATAGGTGAATGGAGTGTGCTGAAGGCCTGGTAGCTGGCAGTTAAGGTAAATGGATATGTCCTGTAGTAGAGTGCCAGAGCTAGGCTGCTCTATATTTCCAACTGGTCACTAGAGTCTTCAGTACGTCAAGTGTCAGTTGGCCTATAATGTCCCTTGATGTGCTCAGTCCAAGTAGAAGCCTATCATCGGCGTGTTTTGCATAGACCTGGTTTGTGGTCTCAATCTCTTCCCAGAGGAACTTGTGAAGGGACTGGAGATCCTGGGTGACCTTGTAGGCAGCGTGCAATGGGATGTCCTGGAGTGAGAGGGTCAGTTGGAGGTGGTATCCCTTGTTGGTGAAGAAGGATGATACTCCGATGGTGAGTCAAGGGCCTTACACAGGGAGGTCCAGAACTTGGACATGAAGAGTGGGCCATGGTCAGAGACGATGTCGTCCAGGAGTCTGTGCTTGGCAAAGATGTGCTCAAGAAATAGCTGGGCAAAGTTCAGGGTGGTGTCCATGGTGTGGCAGGGTAGGAAGATGCCCTGTTTGGTCAGCCTACACACAACAATGAAAATGGCATCAAACCCTTCAGATTCTGGGAGTTCGACAATGTGATCCAAAGATATGGAGGACCAGGGGCATTGTCTGACCGGCAAAGGTTTCAGGAGTCCATAGGGTAAGTGTTGGGGGACCTTGGCCCAGAAGCAGGGTTTGCATGATCAAATATAGTGGGTCACATCCTTCTTCAACCCTAGCCAAAAGTAAGTCTGGGAGACAAGCTGGAGGGTCTTACATATCCCAGGGTGTTCCCGGAGCTTGTGGTCGTGATGTTGGCAAAGAACGTCATATCAAAGTTGGGCATGATCTGGGACATAGATATGACTATCCCAGAGGAGAAGTTTTTCATCAGGGGACAAGGATGTTAAAGGTTGACACTAGAAACACAAGTAAGTACTTCGGTCCTCAGTCGTCGTGTACTTGACTCAGTTTAACCTACCTAGAAACACGAGTAAGTACTTCGGTCTAGGTAGTGTTTGTAGTAAGTATAGTATCTGTATCGTGTGTAAATGTTCACTTACCCTCAGTCGTCGTGTACTTGACTGAGGGTAGTATGTATCAACTGTAGCTATATATATGTGAGTGGTTGTATCAAGGGTTGTATTAAGTATAAATGTAAACATATATTGGCCCTATGCGTTCCAGGCACTTACGGTGATTGTCGGTGTCTAACACTCCTCCTCACCGTAAGTGGCGTAAAGCGCAAAATGTAATAGGCTCCTCCTCACACGGAATCATGGCTAGGATAATCCAAGTATACGGTGTAGTCATGAGAACCGAGGTAAGGAAAGTGGTTTGGTGAATAGGTCAGCAATATTGTCCTTCGTATTGATATATCGCATGACGATTTCCTCCGATGCGACACGTTCTTGTAGAAAATGATATTTTATATCTACGTGTTTTACACAGAAGTGCAGCATCGGGTCTTCTGAGAGATTAATTGCTGCGTTGTTGTTGCACATGATCGTTGTCGCCTCGTTCGCGCCATAGCCAATTTCTTGTAGGAGAGTCCATAACCACACGCACTCCTGTGCTGCCTCAAATGCAGCCATATACTCGGCTTCACAAGAGGAAGCAGCCACTGTCTTCTGTTTTCATGAAGCCCATGAGATTACACCTGATCCCAAAGACCATGCGTAACCCCCTACACTCCGTCTGGTATCAAGACAATTAGCCCAATCCGAGTCAGTGAAACCAGCAAGTGAGATTGGTGACATTCCTCTCAAGCGTAATCTGAGATCCCTCGTTCCTTTCAGGTATCTAACCACGCGGATTGCTGCATTCCAATGCGTTAGCGAGTATGAGTCGAAATACTGACTCAATTGTTGCATGGCATATTGGATATCGGGTCAGGAAGATATAGCTAGCCATATCAACCTTCCCACTAATCTTCTGTATGGGATTCTCGCAATGTTATCATGTTCCTTCTGAGTGAGCTTTAAATAGTCGGTTCTTCGAAGTTTCAGGCCTGGTTCCATTGGCAGTGACAGCGGATTGGCACTCTTTTGCCCAAACTGCATGATCAACCTGTCAATTACTGGAGCTTGTGAGAGGTATACCGCTTTATTTGGCCTGTGCCATTCAATTGCGATACCGACTATCTGGCGTGGTGTACCCAAATCCGATATGGTCCATGCTTCTCTCAAATGCGATTTGAAATGTTCATTTGCTTGTTTGGAGCTCGCCACTGGTAGGAAATCATCAACATGGACTGCTGCTATAACCGTACCATGAGTTGATTTCCTATAATAGATGCACGACTCGCACGGCAGTCTTGTGAATCCCCACTTTTTGACCATGTTCTCATTTAAGGTTCGGTTCCATATTCTGCCTGCTTGTTTCATCCCATAAAGACCCCTCTCTAGTTTGCAGACGTAGTTCTCTTTTCCCAGTTCCTCAAAGTCTTTCGGCTGTTCCATATAGGTTGTCTCCTCCTCAGGTAAGATACCATATAAAAATGCAGTTTTTATGTCAACTTGCATAGCGTCCCAGCCCTGTACTGCGGCCAGGTGAAGTAGTACACGCCATGATTCAGTGCAGGCTGTCGGTGAGGTGGTTTTTGTGTATTCTTTGCCATAAACCTGATTAAAGCCCTGCAGAACATGTCGAACCTTAAATCGTACAATCTCGCCCTTCTCATTTCGCTTGAGTGTAAACACAGGACGTCCACGGTGTATCCTATGCCCAGCAGGTACCTCTTCCCTTGGTATCAGGCGATAGACACCTATATCTTTCAGAGACTTCAGTTCATCATCGTAAGCAGCTCTCCACCTTTCCGCATCTAGAGAGCTTTGCACTTGCTTCCATGTCTTTGGCACTTGGGGATCAACATCGCCGGCATCTATACCTAGTTCGTCTTCAATCGTACTTATTGCTGCCAAAATCTGATCAAGATTGATGTCCTCGTTTACAACATCTTGGGAATCTGCCTGTTCGTCACGATGGAGGTTCTCAATGGCTCATCGACGTTCTGCTTTTGCTTCTTGTATACGATCTGCTGACTCTCTTGATTCCCTCACAGCGCGTTGCATGGCAGTCTCCGGGACCTCGTTCGGTTGGCTTCGTGCCATTGGAATCGGGATCCGCGTTGACCTCCATGGTGGTTCTGGGGCGGGCTGGTCTGCTTGGTCTATCTGTTCCCTCTGCTCATGAGGTACCAAGTTCACCGGTGGGTCTGGCATGTTGGAGACTGGTTCTACTTCATCATCTATGGTGGGGACAGGCTCATCGTCATCTTCTGGGGTGAAGAAAGGCTGATCTGCTGCTTTCTTTAGGATAGTTTCGATTGATGGTATATCGGTAGGCTCTGTATATGGTGAGGTTGTTGCATTGAGGTCTGGGGCATAGTAGTCGTCCTGATGTTCAATAAATCTAACGTGGTATGTGCTATATACCCGTTTCGATACTTTATCGTAACATCGATAAGCTTTTGCTTTGGGATCGTAACCTATTAAGACGCATTCGATCGACCTCTCGTATATCTTCGGGTTATGTTTACCCAACACTAAGACAAAAACTCGACACCCAATCTCACGAATGTAAGAATAGTTCGGTTTCTTCCCATACCAGAGCTTGTCTGGGGTCATGTCTTTTACAGCTGATGTCTTTGTCTTTCTGTGGAGGTGAGTTGCCGTTAGATAAAACTCATCCCAGAGGTAAGCAGGACATTTGGCATAGAGCCTCATAGCGACACTTTTTCCCATGAGTGTTCTGTGCATCCGTTCAACATGCCCAAGATGTGCCGATGTGTATACTGCACCGTGTTGAGTCGTTATTCCTTGGGATCGGTACCACGCCTCATTGTCTTTAGCTATTATCTCAGAGTCATTCCCTGATCAAAGAATTCCAAGTTGTAGTCCGGTCTCCACTTGGCGTGCCAATATCCATGCTTTCAATTCACTGAATGCGTCACTCTTCAGTCTTAGCAGAATAGACCATGGTTTATTTGTATAGTCGTCAACAATATTCATCACATAGTTATTTCCAGTCCGTGAAGTAACGTCCTGTTTTCCAGTCAAGTCGACCCAAACAATCCCTAATTTCCGTGTAGCTCTATGACCTATTCCCTCCTCTCTAACTTTTGGGACTGGTGTTCTCGCCTGCTTGCCATGGATACATTCGTCACATGTGGGTGCCTTGGAAGGGAAGTTGGACGGCATACCTTCAATCATGCCAGACTTTGCCATATCAATGATCGTTTGATAGTTGGCGTGGCCTAATCGACGGTGCCACGTAACAATACTGGGGGAGGAATGAACCGATAGCACAAATTCATTGTGGAGATTTAGCGCATATAAGTTTTTTGTAGGAAGTAATGTTCCGCTTGCCACTGATTCACTTGTATTCTTCTTAAATAGAGTTGCTCCAGTATCTCCGAACGTCGTGAAGATGCCTGTCTTTGCCATTGAACTGACTGACAATAACCTTACTGTTGCTTTGGGAACAAGCAGCGCATCATTGAGTATGAGGTAAGAGCCATTTGCTAATCGTAAACGCATTTGACCAATTGCGGTTGCTGATATTGTTGAGCCACCTACGCCGTGAATAGGTTTGTCAGGGATGGACTTTAAAGTATTAAAGTCTGACATATTTGGTGAAATATGGATAGTAGCGCCTGAGTCAAGGTAAAAAGGGTATGTGTCGAGTACAGTGGTGGCGCTGGACAGTGTAGACTCAGCAGTGTACTCCTTCCAATCAATGCTAACTCGTGGCTCCTCCTCCAGCGCTATCCACGTATCGATTTTGTAGCTCTTCGCAGCTGAAAGGGTCCCTGGGATTTCATCAGACACAAGCCCCGCAAACTCATTCTTTGTGGTAACACCCGTGGATTTGCCAGTCTGGCCTGCGATGTAGGCTGCCAAGGTATCAGAGTCACACTCGATCGTAAATGCCGAGCTGCCTGCAGGTGTGATAGTTAACTTTGTGGTACCCTTCTTCTTCTCACGGCCATCCTGTTTCGCCTTATAATGAGCCACATGGGCGGCTCGAGCTTCCTCAATAGACTTGCCAGCCATACCACCTCCCTCCAAGATACACCAAGGCTTCGTGTGTCCAGTGAAGGTGGAGCGGCCTCGTGCCTTGCAACTATCGCAGATAAGGTTGTCCCACCTGTTCGGAGTCCACGCTGCCAATGCAGTAGGTTGACTGTCTGTCATTCCTTTGTCCGCTGCATACAATGTCTGCTCATTTTCTAGGAAACGACGAATCTTATCAGGACCATAGGGGGCAGTCGCTGTCGCCGCCGCTAAATCACGCAAAATAATCGATCGGGCACTGGCATAGAGGGAGTTGTCGGATAGGGATGACAACGCTGCAATGGACTGCAGGAGTTCCTTGGTGACGGCGCCAACATCAAATGCACGGTTGATCTTCTCGAAGATCCTGTCAATCGTCTTTGTGAGAGGTTCTGCTGGGGAACACTTCGTTGTAAGAGCCTCTTGCAACAACCAGACCTGCTGTACCGGGCCAGCACCACCATGTCTGGCTTGCAAATACTCCCACAGCGACTTAGCATCCAGCGTGTCATCCGCCAGATTATGTTCCGATTCGGACAGGCCCAACATCAAGAAGGACTTTGCGAGACGATCATTCCAATGCCAGTTCCTATACGCCCGCAGCTCATACAACTGGTTTGGTATATCAGGGGTATCAAAAACGTATTCATATAAGCCACCCATTGTGAGTTCAAGCTTCATATATTTCGACCATGGTGTCCATTTACCATCATCCTTCGCGAGCAGATCTCCAGCATAACAGAGAGAAATCTTAATCTGTGTAATTATAGGTGCGGAGCTGTTGATCTTCCGCATCTCAACAGTCTCAGCCTCAGTGACTGCAGGAGCAGGGGATGGTGGACTCGGGCCAGCTTTGTCACCAAGTTTGGCGGATGGTTTGGTGGATGGAGCCATTGGACCAGGTCAGGACAAGCCAGGAGAATATCAGTAGAGCAACGCGTGCATGCTCTTCAATCAACAGTACGCGTAGGCGCGCGGCAATCAGATAGCGAGAAATGCCCGGTAAAATTGGGTGACAGGGTCACAAAAATTTTTTTTCAAAGGTCAACCTCAGTATGCGAAGCAGCACTCTCCCATAACCTGTTAAAGGTTGACACTAGAAACACGAGTAAGTACTTTGGTCCTCAGTCGTCATGTACTTGACTCAGTTTAACCTACCTAGAAACACGAGTAAGTACTTCGGTCTAGGTAGTGTTTGTAGTAAGTATAGTATCTGTATCATGTGTAAATGTTCACTTACCCTCAGTTGTCATGTACTTGACTGAGGATAGTATGTAGCAACTGTAGCTATATATATATGAGTGGTTGTATCAAGGGTTGTATTAAGTATAAATATAAACATATATTGGCCCTATGCGTTCCAGGCACTTATGGTGATTGTCGGTGTCTAACAAAGGAGAAGGTGGGGTCTGGGTTGGTTCTGTTGGGAGGGTTGCAGGGATTGTAATTGGTAAAGTACTTGTCTTGGGAGGCACAGCGGATCTGGCTTAGGGTTCCTTCATTGTTTAGAATCAGTACGGCATTCAGATGTTTGGAAGAGATCACCATGCAATGATTGAATGCATTGCACTCCACCTTGAATGACTTCTTGGGGTAGACATCTGGTCACTGGGTAAGGGCATTGGGTTTAGCTCCGAGTTGTCCTGGGCAGTACTGGATCGTGAAGTTGTACTCCAAGAGGATTTTGAACTATCAGGCCTGTCATAAACTAAGTTGCTTGGTCATGGTGAAGTACTGCAGGTTGTTGTGATCTGAGTAGACCTGGATCCAGTACTGGGCTCCCTCAAGATAGGCTTTGACAATGGTGAGGAGCTCCTTATTTTAGATGTTGTAGTTGAGCTCGGCATCAATCATAGACCAGGTATAAAAGGCAACTGGCCAGGGTTCCCCACCATTGGGTCCTATCTGCGAGAGAATCCCAGCAATGGCATAGTTGGAGGCATCGCATTCCAGGATGATCAGGAGGGTGGGGTTTTAATGCTAGAGTATGGGGGTGGCTGTGAAAGCCTCCTTGAGCAAGTTAAAGATGCTCTAGCACTTACTGTCCCAGTTCCATGCAACATTCTTGTGCGTGAGCTGGTTGAGGGGTTTTGTAATACCGGAGTAGTTGTCTATAAACCTCTGGTAGAAGTTAGCAAAACCCAAGAAGGATTGTACTTCCTTGATGTTCCAGGGTTGTGGCCAGTTGACAATAGCCTAGACCTTGTGGAGGTCCATGCAAATGCCGTTCAGGGATACTATGACACTGAGATACTCAACCTCTTCCATGTGGAACGAGCACTTCTTGGGCTTGGCATGGAGGTTGTGCTCTCAGAGGTGTTCAAGGACTTGCCAGACATGCTTCTGGTGGTCCTCCTTCAAGTTGGAGTAAATGAGGATGTCGTCCAGGTAGACAATGACAAAGACATTGCTTGTGTTGTGGAAGATGTTGTTCATGAAGTATTGGAACGTGGTGGGGGAGTTAGTCATTCTGAAAGGCATTACAAGATACTCAAACAGACCATACTGCATGCAGAATGTGGTTTTCCACTCATGCCCCAGGGCAATGCAGATGTTATTGTAGCTGGAGCGGAGGTCAATTTTCATGTAAACCTTGGCATTGCAGAGTTGATTGACCAGATTGCCAATGAGCAGGAGCGGGTAGCAGTTCTTCTTGGTGATCTTATTGAGTCCCCGGTAGTCAACACAAAGTCAGAGCAAGCTGTCCTTCTTCTTGGCAAATAGAACTGGAGCTCTGGCAGTGGAGGCTGAGGGGCGGATGAATCCCTTCCTGAGCATTTCATTGAGGTAGTCCTTGAGGGTGCATAGTTTGGTTTCTGACATGTTATACACCTTGCCAAAGGGTGGGGAGGCCCCTTCCTTAAGGTCAATTATATGGTCATAGAAACAGTGAGGGGGAATCTCCTTGGCATCTCCTTCGGAGAACACATTAGCAAATTCATGGTACTCGGGGGAACTACTTCTTGCAAGATCTGCTCCTCAGTCTTTTTCTCCAGGGGAGTAGCCTCCACTCATAAATGTTCTTCCAGAAGTGAGGGTGAGGTGTGCAGTTGAAACATGGGTGCTCCCTCCTGTATGAGACATGTGAAGGGGACATGTAACATATCATAGTATTAGTTAAATAATTAATATACATTTAGATTAATTACTTATTATTATTCTGTACATATTAGCTGGCTGCCTTACATAAGGCAGCCAATTTTACTGTCATGCATAGTACTAGAATCACATACCAATCTGGTTTTGTCATGTGACCATAAGGCTAAGCTTTTATCTCACTTTGCTTCACTTTTTTGAACCTTTTGGGTTCAATTCTGATACTATGGACGAGGACTACATGTTTAGACTGATAGCCTAGACTGTGATTGCATCGAATAGTGCATCAACTTCTTTGATGCACACTTCTGGACTAAAGAGACCTGATTGGATAGATACCAATCAATCTGCTGAACCAACATGTGATGGTGAGACCATCGACCAGTCGTTGGTGTATCCTCAATCTGCTGCAATGGACCTGGGTCATTCCAGGTCAGAATATACTGAGGCTGAGCCTTCCTGGCAACCTCAGAGAATGCCAGGAGGGACACAATGGAGTGAAGTATGGCCGACAGCTGTGCCAAGTGGTGCAGCGAGACCAGGAGTAGTTGTGGAAAACCTGAACCAGCAACCCAGCAGGGATCATGAATTCCCCATGCAGGCCAGGAGGTCAGGGTGACAGTTCTAGAGCAGGAGTAGTGCTCAGGGTCCTACTGAATGTCGCAGACCTTTGTTGTACTTCCTGAGGAAGATGCTGAGGCCAGAAGTGGGCAGTTGGAGAATTCCAACTGAATCCACCCCACTGACGCAACATCAGCAGGGAGTTGGAGTGCTGCAGGGAATGACAATTCCTGAGCAGAGAATGCCAGCAGTACACTGTGAGGATGAAACTTCTGATGACAAAGAGAGTGGACGGAGCAAGTCCACCCTTTAGGTTCAGTGTGCCATGCTATGGAAAAGATACCCTAGCATTACTAAAGATACCATGCATGCACGACAAGGACTGTATGTACTGAAACACATACAGTTGATACAAGCTAGAGGTGACAATGTACCTCAGTTGAATACCGTTGAATATATTACATTGTATGTTCAGATTCTTGAGCTGGAAGCCCAAGCATATATGTACCACAAGGCTAATTGAGGATCAGCTGCCTCAACCCCACAGGGAGCAAATTTGATCTCAAATATACCCTCTTAGGCAAAGCCAGAGTTGTCTCCCCATTTGGAGGAGGCAATGAGCAATATATATGCGCCCCAGCAAGCAGAAGAGTCTGATGAGCAGTTCGCAGCAAGATTTGCTGCAGCACAAAGGCAAAACATGTTCCAAGGTCAACAAAGGAGACTTCTGTCAATAGCTGAATCAGTATCTACCATTTCCATGGTAGACAGTCACCTACCCGAGGTGGGGAGTCACTGCACCCTCATATAAAACAGGAATCAGTAGAGAATACTCCACTGACAAATCAAGTGCCATTGGCAGATAAGTTTGTGGAGAGGGTGGCTTATCAGCACATGCAAAACCAAGACCTGAAGCGCCAGGGACACTCCTGGATAGATGACCAGGGTATTGTATTCAATGGGATAATGCCCATTGATGAGATGAGAAGGCAATATGTCCAATGGACATGTCAGCCTGATACTAGGAGAGGGGACCCACCCTCTACAGATCTGAGTTGACTTCTTGGGAGACAAGTGATGGAGGAGCTAGAGGGATGAGAGAGCCCACTGCAATGGAATGACACAGGAAAATCGCACTATACAGGCCACTGACCTGTACGTGCATTCTCTGTGGTACCTCCTGCTGAAGGCAAGAATAAAATGCCTGGAGTAACTGAGGTGACAAAGGTGTATACTGAGAATATGCACCAGTGCCTCAGTAGTATAATTGATGATGCAGTAGGCATAGCACTGCACCTACCCAAAGGTATCAAACCTCCATCCATACAGAGGAGAGTCCAAGTTTAGTGACTTGGCAAACTGGACAATGGATGTGTGCAACCATCTGGCCACATGCCAGTATTGGGGTGATTGTCTGAACAGAGAACGTGTATCTGTTCTCCTAGAGTTCTTGGATAGACCTGCCAAGGCCTGGTTTTGACATCACATCTTGCACTACAATTGTGCAAGACAGCAATGGACATTGATAGGACCCCATACAGGATCAGTGCATCAACGGCAGGCTATGGCAACATGGCACTGGCTCAGGATACCTTAGCGTGTGCTAATTAACCAATTTTGGCGATATTTGATGGCTGCGCATGGCAAGAAGCAGATCCAATCAATAATAGTGCTGATGGCAGGCAGAATGACAACTGACAGATGGCATCAGTCACTGACAACAGCGCTTAGTGAGAAGGTTGATGATCTATCAAAAGTTGACAGACAGCTTGGCGTTTGACCTTGGTGTCTGACATCGCTTAGCGCCTCGATTTGGCACCTGACACCGCTTAGTATTTTGGACAGACAGAAGGGTAATGGATTGATGGTTTAGCGTTGCAATCTGCCACCTGGCATTGCTAAGGGTCTTAAATGGACGGTAGGGATCTGAAACCATTGGAGCTACCCCTATAAAATTATCTAGTTTACTGCACTTTGGCGATTGTTAGTCACTGGTGATGGTGAACTCCTTGTAGTATAAAAATTACTTACCGACTTGTACATAGGAACAAGAACAGAGTTTCCTGCTCCCCTTACTCCAGTCTCCCTTATGGTCGGCAACGTCAAAGTCATTGGCAGTTGCAGACTATTGCTAGCCCTCAACAAACTCATGCCTTGCAGCTACAGCAGGCATTAACGTTGCTTAGACTTCGCTAAGCTTACCATGTTCTTGCCACTTACCTTGCTGTGTTCACTTACTGCTTCCTCTATAGGCGCTTTTACCTTAGCGCTTGACACTTGCTGACCCTTTTCCAACTTTACCTTATTTTCATAGGTGCGTTCTCTGGGACCTGCCCGGGACTCCTCACATCACTTTTAGCATGCCCAAGACAAGTTTTTGGTACGGTAACACTATTGCTATATTTGTTACTGACCAAACTCTGGGTGTCATCAAATTGGAGCCCACCACAAGCGATCTCTAGGGCAGAATTCTGCCAGAAACCTGTCTCCAGCGTAGGCGCCATCTGCTAGAGCAGTTGGCAGAAGGCATAGTTCCTTCCCACCCATCAACTCCACAACCACCTGGTGCCTTACTGGGTCTCTCTCTTGCACAGGAACTACAGAACACCACTGTAGACAAATTTCCTGATCTTTTCCCACGTTCCCTCGATTTTAGTGCCGACGACCTTTTAGCATTGCTGCTTGCCGTACCACAACCAGTTACCCCCATTACTCTGTTAACACCTCTTTCTCAACTTGTCATTTCTCTTACCCCATTGCCAATACCTAGAACTCCTTCCCCACATCCGCTAACTAAACTCAGCACCACAGTTGCCATGGAACAACAAGTTCAGCACATGCTGCCATGTAATCACTTCTCAGCACCAAAATGGGATAAGTCCAAGCTATGGGAGCTCTCCCAGTACTTCAAAGAGTTAGAATATTTATTCAGGAATTGTGGAATTACCGACCACATGCAGATGAAGGAATACGCAGCAAGATATGTGTCATATGACACGGCAGAGACGTGGACAGGTCTTGCCAAGTTTGCTGCCTTTGTTCCTGCCGCACCACCAGTTCCAGCCCAAGGCGCCTTGTATGGAAGATGGCAGTAATTCAGTTGTACCCTGGCGCTGAGGAGGCTACCTGCTACACAGTAAACAAGTTGCAGAAATTAGTACAGGAATCTTTCGACAACGGCACATCTTTGCTTGGCGTGTTCTCTACGTATTACCACAAGTTCCAGGAAATTGCTAGATTGCTTCTGCAAAACGGCAAGCTCTATATCAACAAGGAATGTTGCCTATTCCAACAGGGCATCCCAACTTCATTGTGGACTCGTATTGCTTGTCACCTAGAAATTGTCCAGCAGGCCCATCACCTGGAGGAGCCATATAACGTTGCCGACGTCTTTGAAGCTGGTAAATGGGTTCTCAAGGGAATGGACACTGGCATTGGTATACAACGCGCTAGGCTGAGCCCACCCCCTGAACAAACCAACGGTATTATTCCCATCCCTCCTCCTGTTGCCGACTTTGTTAAGAAAGAGGATCTCAATGCTGCTGTTACTGTAAAAGCGACCTCCAGAGGTTGCGGCACCATCACACAACTGGCAGAGGGAAATCCAAAGTATATTAGAATGAAATAATAATGACACGTCAGTAACTACTTGCCTGGCAGAGGGAAATCCAAAGAGAACAAGTCTAAGGATTCACTTGGCCAGGCGTGGCGCATCAGCATCAGTGGCGGAGGCGTGGGAACCAACTGTACATCACATCGGACCACTAACCCTAACCCCTGGTATAGGCCCGGTCTTGTTTGGCACTGTTTACTGGTACTGGTGGATGCTTGCCGGGGGTGAAGCAAGGATGAGGTCATGATATGGGTACCGATAGAGAGCCAGAGTTGAAGCGTACGTGATGGAACTGGACCGGTGCCAAATGGAGGTAATCTAGACCTCCGGGGCCCTAAACAGTCTCTGTGGTCCTGGAGGTCAATTAAAGGTGTCCCGGGGCAGTCAGAGTGAATGTCGTAGTAGCATAGAATGAAGAAATAAGAAAAGAGAAGGAGGTCCCCTGACATCACCCCCCCTCTAGCGTGTGGCATCTTGATGTGCGGGGTAGAAGAAGTTGTGTATGGCCTGGTCGACCACTGAGATACCACACACAGCCCAGAGTGTGCTGGGGTGCTGCTGGTGGAACTCTCTGACCAGCCTGGGGGCGTGCACATTCTCCTGGGGCTCCCAAGAGATGTTTTCGATGCCATAGCCCTTCCATTTGATCTTGTACTGGAGGCAACCCCAGAATGGCCTCCACTTTGTACTCCTTGTCCTGACCAATGATGACCGGTGGAGGAGGGGGGTCTGGGCAGCGACCTGGAATTGAATCCACCGGCGCTGGAGTCAACTTTACTATATTGAAGACCAGGTGGAGCTGGCGCATCCCTACTGGTAGCCAGAGGCGGTATGCTAGTGGACCCACCTGCTGTTCAATCACAAAGGGTCCTAACTGGCAATGGGACAGCTTCTTTGATGGACAAGTGGTGGTGATGTCGGATGCATCCAGATAGATCCAGTCTCCAGGCTTGTACTGAGGGGCCGGGGTCCATCTCCGGTCATAGTATCGTGCCATGTTGTCCTTGGCTTTTGTTAGCGCCGCCTTAGCTTCCTCCTGAGCTACCCACATCTGGTCTACGAAGTTATTTACAGCTTCATTGTCCGACGGGCGTTGACAGGGTTCGAAGCCCATGCAGGGATGCCGTCCGGTGTCAAGGAAGAATGGGGAGACCTGAGTGCTGGAATGTGTGTGGTTGTTGTACTGGAACTCCGCATCGGGGAGCAGCTCGTCCCAGTCGTCCTGGCGCTCATTGTCATGACCCCTCCCTCCCGGAACCTTCCCGGGACACCCCCGGAGCCCCATCCAGGAACCTTTTTCGTCAATCCCACAACGCACCCCGCCCCCACAGCTGCCGACGCCGCCATCACACGCATCAACGACCGCCATCAGCCAGCCCCCCCAGGACCCCTGCATCACGGACCCCGGGATCAACCGCCATCAACGATCAGATCACGTGGCTTGCATCTGGCCATCACGCATCACGCACCACGCATCACAACTCCCTCTGTGCCAATTGATCGCGCGTTCCCACACGCGCGATTCCGATATACAGTCCCTGACCGCTACTCAATGGCCCCCAGAACTCATCCCAGACACCCTGGATCCCTGAGACACGGTCCCGTAGTACTTATAGTATAGTTCTCCGCTGTATTTGCTAGTCTTGATATTACATTGCATTACTTGGATTGTTGCGTGCCCTCTATTTTAACTGGTACGCATTGACTGGCACGCTTGACTGGCATGCTTGGATAATTGCGTGCTCTAAGACTGGTATGCACTTTGCGACTTTAACTTACTAACTTGGTCTCGCCTTAGAACCTCCGGTTCACGACTCGACCCCCACCCAAACTCTCCAGTTACCCATCACCCAAAAACCCCCGGACTAAGTCCCCTCTCCCAGGATTCCCCTGTCCACGTCTTGAACCCCGGAGTCCTAGCCCCGGAGTTCCAGACACCCGAGTATCCATGGGTCAAGTCCGCATTGTAAGGGCGATCGCTTTCCCGGAAAGCCCCCAACTCAGCGGAACCTGACATAATATCAAGACTCCCTCCTTACACCGTTCTTGATGGCTACGTATACTCATCCTTACTACCCCACGGGCTACCAGACTGACCCCTACGGACGCCCGGTATCCAAGCATTACTCCGCACAGACCCCCCGCCCTGTCTATCCATCCCTCCTGTACGAACCTCCGTACCTCCACC